>CP137676.1:21726639-21749354 GCA_037976565.1 Mesocentrotus franciscanus
TCGAAGGAGTGTCTAATTCAACCAATCACGAGGCGGAATTTTCGCTACGTCATTGTCCTCGTTCGCTACATAGAAACATCTGACAACCACAATGGCGGCTGACGCCGATCCCGTTTCGTCACCGATACCAGAGATAAAGAAGTGTTCTATTCACTTTTCGACTGTGAATGATGTTGTTTTGAAAGAATTTACAGACACAACATGGTCCAAAGCTTTGGCTTCTGCTGAGATTTTGAAAAATGCGGACGGAGAAAAGTGCAAAATTGCGACGGATTTACTTGCCAATGTCGCCCGTATTGAACCGTATACAGCGACAACCAGTGCAAATGTATTGATAGCAACGCCGCCGTCTCATGCACGTTTTCACCGACAATGTTATCAGAAATTTACGGACAAAAGGAAGCTCGAACAAGCACAGAGAAAACGTAAAATACCTCGAGATTCTGACAAGACTGAATTTGAAGGTGAGTTTCAATCTCTTTGTCTGCAATAACCATGATAACCCAGCAGAAATTAATAAGGCCCTGTCATGTCTTCAGGCTTCACAAACGTCATTATCATTTATTATTATTAATATTATTTATGAAAAAAATTGAAATTATGGTTATGACTCATGGCCAAATCAGCATTATTTTAAACTGGTTTATATTTTCTGCTGGGGTGTGACGTGTGATGTGTTGTTTACATTTTTAAAATCGGTGTGTATATTATATTTTATAATTATATAGATCTCTAGACTAGTCTAGATCTAGGCCTACACCAGTGCCCGGCCCAGCCTAGCCCAGGCCTCAAAATACAAGGCATTATTTAGACAAGGGCACTTTTTACATAAAAATAGAACTGGCACAAAAGTGGCAGCCTGCATAGTCAAGCTATCACCAATTTTAATATGGACTTTGTTTTAGAAAAGCCTGCAAAGCTATCGCCAATTTTTAAATGACAGCGAAGCTATCACCAATTTTTTTAATTACGGCGGACACGGCGAAGCTATAGGCCTAGCCAATTTTTGAAATGACGGCAAAGTTATCGCCAACTTTTTAAGTTGACATTTTTTCCAAAACAATTAAGTGGTTGGTTCTGTGGCTGCCGTAGGTCGACTTTGTTATTGAAATTTTTCCGAGAAATTAACAAATACAGCAGAGCTAGTTCTCGCCAATTTTAAAATGATGGTGAAGCTATCGCCAACTTTTATGTTGACATTTTGTCCAAAACAATTGAGAATTGGTGGTTGGTTGTGGGGCTGCCGTAAGTCGACTTCATTTGTGACATTTTTCATAGAAATTAACAAATACAGCGAAGCTCACGCCAATTTTAAAATGACGGTGAAGCTAGCTATCTTCAATTTTGGAATGACGGCAAAGCTATCGCCAACTTTTTACGTTGACATTTTTTCCAAAACAATTAAGTGGTTGGTTCTGTGGCTGCCGTAGGTCTACTTTGTTATTGAAATTTTTCTGAGAAATTAACAAATATACCGAAGCTCTCGCCAATTTTAAAATGATGGTGAAGCTATCGCAAACTTTAATGTTGACATTTTGTCCAAAACAATTAAGAATTGGTGGTTGGTTGTGGGGCTGCCGTAAGTCGATTTCATTTTTGAAATTTTTCAGAGAAATTAACAAATACAGCGAAGCTCACGCCAATTTTTAAAATGACGGTGAAGCTATCTTCAATTTTCGAATGACGGCGAAGCTATCGCCAACTTTTAGTATGGACTTAGTTTCTGAAACATTTTAGAGAAATTTGAAAAGATGGCAAAGCTATCGCCAATTTTGAAATGACGGCGAAGCTATCGCCAACTTTTAATATGAATTTTTTTTTGGAAACATTTTAGAGAAATTTGAAAAGACGCCAAAGCTATCTGAAAATTTTGAAATGACGGCGAAGCTATCGCCAATTTTGATATGAACTTTGTTTTTGACCTAGTGTTTTATCTTCTTTTTTTCCAGAACCATCTGATATCCCTCAGCAACCTAAGAAGCCGTGTAGGAGTCTACGATCTCGGCGCTCATCTACCAGCTTTAGACGATCAGAACATGTGCTTCCATCTGAGTGTATCATATGCCAAAAAGTCATTAAAGATGTGTACAAGCACGGAAAGAGGACCAAAGAAACTCTGACTTCATGCCAGTATGTTGACGGTGGCAAATTACTACAACAAGCAATCAATGAACAGAACACTAGGATTCTCAGACTGATCCAAAAGCAAGACTGTGTAGCCATAGAGGTGAAGTACCATGCAACATGCTTCAGAAATTTTACGAGACCACTCACCAGGAAAGAAAACCAGCAACCTCAGCCAGACAGATTGTACAGTTTGTCTTTCAACAAGTTTTGCAAAGATGTAATAGAAGACAAACTAATAGCTGACAAGAAGGTTTTGGAGCTCATCGCATTGAAAAGAAAATTTGTCAAAACTGTAAAAGAAGTTGAGGGTAAGGATATTGCCTCATACAAAACCTACAATCTAAAGCAGCGTCTTCAAAATCTGTACCCTTCACTTCGCTTTGTGCAGCCCAAAAACAGGAATGAAAGTGAAATTGTCTTTATTAATGACCTTTCAACAGAGTCACTTTTCACAGATGACAGAGCATGCATTGATGAGCCATCAGATAGGTTTGACACAGACACCGACTCTGAAGAGGACAGCTATTTCCTGCCAAGAGCCAGGGACTCGGAGCCAAATCTAAGTGATCGCTACACATCTGCCATTGTGCTCAAGAAAGAGATAGATGACATTCGAAGGAGACCATGCCATGGCCACCAAATTCATTTCATCTTAATCAAGACAAAGCTGAGAGTATTGTACCCATGAAACTCTATAATTTTCTTGCGTGGATGACAGGTCTTTCAGAAGAACCCACAGATGAGAAATTTGTACATGTGTCTGAAGACAAACATCGTCGCATCCTTTCGATATCTCAAGACGTGATATACTTGGCTTCAAAGGGAAGAAAACCAATGCCAAAACACACCTCCCTTGCCATGGCTGTTCGACATCTCACCGGCTCGGCCCAACTGATTGGTCTTCTTAATGGTTTTGGTCATGCAACATCTCATACTTCGGCACTTGAACATGACACTGCATTGGCCAAGCAGGAAATCCGTACTGGTGGATCCAAGTTGCCGTCATGCCTCCAAGAAAGTGTTTTACAACACTTGTGTGGGATAACAATGACTTTGGTGAGGAGACACTCTCAGGAAGGGGCACTACACACAATACCAACGGCATTGCAATTCAGCACAGACCAGCTGCAAGTTCATGTCCCATGGACTCAACAAACGACAGGCAAAAGACAGTAAAAAAGACCAGAGAGCGCACTCTACAGGCTCCTGAGGAAAGGCTTGTACCATTTTTTGGGAAGAAGAAGGCCAGTCCAAGCAGTTTGGGTTCCAACACAAAGCTAGAAGACCCAGCATGCCGCACCAGTCATTCGAGCAAGAAAATCAGATGATGGTTACTTTATAACCAAGTCTTCAGCTTCAGATGATGGTCGTCTGCTGCCGGGATGGACTGGTTATAACCAGATGCTGATCACGCTTGTTCCCGAAGGCTACAATTGCATATCTGCCCGTAATAGATGCATCGCCAACTGAAATGAATGCAGTTAACACCATCTTGCACAGAAGCATAGAGATTGCAGATTCGCTGAAGTTAGGCTCCGTCGTGGTAGTTGTGGACCAAGCCATATATGCCAAAGCTCAGTCAGTCAGATGGCAAACACCTCTCTTCATGGAACGAATTGTGCTAAGGTTGGGTGCATTTCACACAGCTATGACTTTCCTCGCTTGCATTGGTACAAGGTTTAGAGATGCAGGTCTTGAGGATATCCTGATAGAGTCGGAAGTGCTTGCTGCTGGTTCAGTAAACGGAGTAATGAATGGGAGACATTACAACAGAAGTATCAGATGTCACAAACTGATGTCTGAAGCGCTTCACCTACTACGTTGGCAATCGTTCATAGATTCAGTAACAGAGGATGAGGCTAAAGTCTACAGAGACTTCATCGGGAGACTGCAAGATTCATTCCCAAGCCAAATCTATGCAGATAAACTGGACAGTGATGAATTTGATGAGCTGATGAAAGCGTATGCCGAATACGTTGAAGAGAAGAAGAAGACGAGTGGAACATTTGCTTGTTGGTGTTCATATTTAGATATGGTCGACACACTGTTGCAATTTACAAGAGCAACTAGAGAAGGAAATTGGGATTTACATCTAGCAGCCATCAGAGCAATGTTGCCGTGGATGTTCAGCTACAATCGGACCAATTACTCCCGATACTTACCCATCTACTGGATGGAGATGCATGAGCTGGCTCGTACTCATCCGGACATTCACAAGGAATTCCAAGACGGAAACTTTGCAGTGCAACGGCAGGAGGCCTATGGTTTTGCGGGAGTTCCATGTGACCAAACCATAGAGCAAACCGTGAACAGAGATTCAAAGACAAGAGGGGGATTGAAAGGTTTCACAGTGAATAAAGGAGCAGTCGGCAGGTGGACAGTGGGACATCATGAAAGAGCAGCAATCATGAGACAGTGCGAGGAGATGGCAGGAAAAGGGCAGCGAGCTGCATTACGTAAAGATCTGACAGAAGGTCGCATGAAAAGAGATAAGGAAGATGTGCGGCGCATCATGGAAACCGTTACCAGCCTCGCCAATCCATTTGAAGATGTTACATGTACATGTAGTGAGATCGTTCATCTAGCTTCAGGTGTTGTGGCATCATCAGATGTTTCCACAGATCTGATGGTAGCAGAAGTTAAAGGAGATGCAGCTTTTACAAGCTACTGTCAAGAGCGACTGCAAGGCAATGATAAATCCATTCAAGACACGCTGCCCAAGTCAAAACTGAAAACCTTCAGCAATTTGGCGAAGAGATCTGTATCAAGAGTCAATGGAAAAGAAGTGGTACTGAAGAGCGACAGAGATCTATTTGCCCGCCTTGTTATAATTGGGAAAACAAGGCAAATTGATTTGCGAAACATGATGACCTATTCTCTCGGCCCACTGCCACTAGCATTAGCCAAAAACGATGGATGCTTGATGAAAACAAATAAAGCAAGGCTTCTTCACATCCTAGAAGATTTGTCTCCTCCATTAGATGAAACTGCGTCTGACATAGAACCATGTCAGCCACCTAAAGGCGGCATTTGGATCGTTGATGGCATGGCACTCCTTCAGCAGATGAATACCAAGAATATGCCAAAGACCGTAGGTCAAGTTGCTGCAAAAATCATGAATCGGCTAATCAATATGTGTTACCAAAACCAGTCATCGTGCATTCATTTTGTCACCGACACATATCCAGAGCATAGTATCAAGAACGCTGAGAGGAAAAGGAGAGCTGCAAGCGGATCACAAAGGGTTAAAATAACAAGACCAGACCAGAACACACCGAAACAGTGGAAAAAGTTTTTGGCAAATAGTCAAAATAAACAGCAGTGGGTCAACTTCCTGATTACAGAGTGGCAGAAATACAATGCAGAACAACTCAAAGGCATTCAGTTAGTTGTTGCACACGACGATAGATGCCACATGATTGCTGCAGATACCAATGGAACTGTGATGTGTACGCAAGTTGATGCATTGTGTTGTGACCATGAAGAGGCTGATACACGCATGTTATTGCACGCAAAATACATCGCTGACACAACTAGCAGTACTCCTGCCATTATCCGGTCTCCAGACACAGATGTCTTTGTTTTGGCTGTAGCTCTGTCACGACAGATTAGTTCTCCACTCTACTTCTATACAGGCAAGGAAGATAAGGCAAGAACCATAGATGTAAGAGCAGTGCAACAGCAACTTGGGGATGAGCTGACTGATGCGCTTATTAGTTTCCATGCTTTTACAGGATGTGATTCTGTAAGCTCGTTTTATGGCAAAGGGAAGCAGATGGCATTTAATTTGCTGCAGAAGAACACAGGTTATGCTCAAGCATTTAAGGAGCTTGGCAATGAGCTTGATGTCCCCGCAGATGTGTCCAGTGGTTTGGAGCGTTTCCTGTGTGTACTTTATGGGCACAAGGATGTGACATCAGTCAACGAGGTGCGGTACCTTATGCTAAAGACAGCTACCAGAACGGAGAGCATTATGCCACCGAACCAGGACTCACTGAAGAAACACATACAGCGTGCAAATTTCCAAACCAGTATATTCAAGAAGAGCCTTGAACCACTCCAAGATATGCCATCTCCTGTAACCAACGGATGGAAAATGGATGGTAATGATCTCGTAATTGATTGGATGGACCTTGCACCGGCACCTGATAGTGTGCTGGAACTGGCATTTTGTAAGTGCAAGAAATCTAAGTGCATCTTGGGCAAAGCTGATGAAGAGTGCTGCGTTAATCAGGGTCTTGTGTGCACAGATCTGTGCCAATGTAACAAATGTGACAATATGGAACGGCATCCCAATGAAAATGTGGAGGATGAAGAAGCTGGTGATGAAGCTGAGGAAAACGAAAATGAGGAAGATTAATTGAAAGTATTGGTACAGGAGTGTAGACCCCTAATGTTGTAGTTTACATGTCATTCCCAGTTCATGAGCATCTTGTCTGTGCTGTTTTGGGGGCACAATGTATCTTCAAACTTGTATGTTTGGAGTTGGAGCAAGAGTGTATTACCAATTTAATACAACAAATATCTTGAAGAAAGTTAGTAAGTAATAAGCTAGGGCTTTTGATTTGATTTCTATTAAGTTTCTTGCATGTACCAGTACATGTATGTAAACAGTAATTTTAAGGTGTTACAAGTTTCAGGCCACACATTATTTGGTGCAGACACATGGTACGGTACTTGGATTAAAAGCTCTTACTTTAGGGAGTTTAGGTTATGCTAATCCTTGCATTGAGTTTCGACGTAATGTAAATGCATATTTGTAATGAGCGAACAAGTAAAAGCCAGGTGCTGATTGACTTTATGTCCAAACTACTAGCAAGAAGCATGTAGCAGTTTAAACCAAGTGTTTATATTTGTGGAACCTAATTCAATTTAATTCACAATTGTGGAGGCAACCCAGGAAGGCAATTGGCAGATCATGAATACAATATTTTCAATTGTACAATGTTAATAATCTAATTTATAACACATTATTGTCCTGACTATATGCGGTCAGGTAACTCAGTTGATTCACAAGAAGCAAACACGAAAAAGATCTTTTGATGTCAGGGATATCTTTATTATTTTATTATCAATGCTATAGGTACTGAACTATCCACAATTTCATGTAATTGAAATAGTTAGTATTCTTATTTTCATATAATGATTTGTTGGACCTATTTGAGACCATCAGTATAACATTTCCGCCGTTCATATTGAGCATTAAATGTATGCAATATTTTTCAACATTAACAGGCTCTATAGATAACAACAAATATATATAACAAAGTTAAAATGAACAAAAGCCCGATCATTGTGAAACTTTTTTTGGTCAACTTCTCTAATATTTCTTATTCAATTTGGGAATTAAAAAAAAAATTATGAGCATGATTTTTATATCCCTATGCTTCCTTTGCAAATTATGTTCAAAATAACCAACCTTTCATGAATAGACATATACAAATGTATGGGTTTGACTGGGGTGTTTTACATTTACATTATGTGTACCTGTAATATAAAAATATACTAAATATATGTAAAGATATAATTTGAGTGCTGGAAAAGTGTTTTTATTTCCTAGGAATACAATAAAAATTTCTCTCCAGGATGCCAAAATTTAATCTCCCAAGGTTTGAATGTCAATAAATTTTCCACTTTTTATTTTATCAAGAGGCAAACATTTCCCTTCAAATGTCAAGGAACGATGTCCCACAGTTCCCAATTTATTCCAGACCTGATAATTATATTGATTAATTGAGAAGAATTGTATCAAGGAAAGCAAAATGAATAATTTCGCTAACAGTAATATTACCAGTAACGTACTATTGTACTTGCATTGGATTCTCATTTGTTTCATGCATATTTTGCAATTTTGAAGCATTGCCAAGATTTCTAGTCAAAATAAAACTTTATTAAGTTCAAATGTATGGGTCATTCCAAACTTTCCATCACACTCTTTGGACACTTGGTCTAATCCAAATATTTAAAATCTATGAATTCCTCAACAAACTTTATCATAGCTTTTTTGGCCATTTTCCTATCAACATATTTTAGAACATTTTCTCTGAACCAAAAGATTTTTTTTTAAACATAAGATAACAAATGACTTGACAAATCTTATCAATGTTTCATAATCATTTTAATTCCATCAATATTTATGTAAAAACTTTGTTTACAATCTTTGCAATTCAAGTTCATTGCATTTGTAAATTACAAAGTAGAATAATACACTGTTGCGCTTAAACTTAAAGCCCGTCTGCACTAGTTTGGCCAGGAGGGATTAGACCAGCCTGCTGTCAATGACAGGTGGTTATCTCATCAACTCAGCTCTCAATTAAAATAAGAAAAAGAGGATCATGGGGGACCAACGGGCACCGCTTAGGCATTGTTTTTTATATAGAGAGAGCAAGTAGCTACAAGTAGTGCAGTGGGGTTTTAAAGCTCAAATGTTTTTTTCATGAAATTATTGTGACTACATGTATATGATTTATTATCGATAGATAAAGGAGATACATGTTCTCAGAACATGATTAAACAATCTCGGTTCATGACTCTTTAGATTGATTGATTAACAGGATAACATTCTGAGAAGATGTAAACTTTATCTACCAATAATAAATCGTGTTCTCACAATAACTTCATGAAAGAAGGTTTAAAAGAATAAATACATTCCAACTGTATGCATGGAATGGGCAACAGTGTGTATATAACTCTACTAGAGTATTAGAAAAAGTACCCGGTCATAAGTTATTTGTAGATAAATGTCATTGACAAAATGGTAGTAATACATTTTACATAATGAATGAAATTAAAGTAAACAAAGAAGAATATAATTTATTTGTGATTTTGGTATAAATTTGTTGTTAGGTTTCTCCTTGAAATTTCCTCATTCCACCAAAATTGTTTGTATTGTTCTAAACTGGTGCTATGCAGACCATGAGCAGTGTTGCTGTCTAGTAGCCTATTAACAAAGTTTTGAACAGCAATATATTTTTGTGGGAAGTGGAGAATAAACTAATAGCAACAATAATGATGATTTAATTGGAAGGAGTTAATTTGCACAGTTGAGGAAACTCAATAAGACATGTTGAATTAAATAAGGTAAAATATGACGAAAGAGGGAAAAGGAAATATCCAACAATGATGAAGGAGAGAGGGAAAGGAAGGAGAAAACAAATGGGGAAAAAGATTTTTAAAAGGAGACATGAAGAGAGAAAAAACGTGTGTGTGATGAGAGAGATGGAGATAGAGAGAGAGAGAGAGAGAGAGAGAGAGAGAGAAAAGGATAGAGAGAGAAGGAGATAGATGAGAGAGAGAGAAAAAGATAGAGAGAGAAGGAGATAGAGAGAGAGGAGAGAAAAGGGAAGAGTTAAAGGAGTGACATAAATATACAAACGGATGGTAACTTAACAAGATGCAAGAAATAACATAATTGGGGCTTTACAAGACTCGTCTTGATGACATGCTGAAATAGAAAAACATGGGAAATTGCAATTAGTGTTTTCAAGTTCATCAACAGCATAACAAATAATTAATTGCACAAGAAAAATCACACCTGACCAGTCTCATAGAGGTCTGAAATAAATATTTTGCAAAAAATAATCAAGAAATAGCAACTTTGAATCCCTTTTGAATCAGCAATAGCTCATTTTACCATAGTTGGCGCTAGTCTTTTTCAAGGAATTCTTGTTAAAATGCTAAAAAACTAATTAGCGGATTATCTCATTAACGGGTGTACGAAATTTGGAGAACAAAGCTTTTTTCTCATCAGCAACTTCATCACAATCAATTAGTATAGTTAGTTTTCTCTGCCAATGATGGGACTACGAAACTTCTTTTTTGAATGGTTAACTTGCCCTTGCCCCACAGTCTAATAGAGGTACGACGTGCTGTATATGCCGGTCTGTGTTATTTTCAATTAAAAAAGAGAAACAAAGGGGACAAAATAGAAAAAATTACAAATATATATATATTAGAATTCATTGTTATCTGCATGCAACCATGCGTGTACTATGTATCATAAATTGCAGGGCGGCGATTTCTTTTCATGAAAGGGGGGGGGGGGCCGAAGAAAAAAATCTGCATCACCATATCACTCTTATATGTTACATGCATGCCCCGCGGAACGTTTTTCACTAAAGTGGGAGGGGGGCTAAAGTATTAATGATCAGGTAGAGCGTAGCCGAAGCGAAGTGAAACGTGGGGTCCGAGGGGCAGAGCCCCGGCGGGGGTCAAGTGGTGGAGCCCCCAGAAGCTCAGGGTTTGTATGCATGTGATTACGGTCAGATGAGCATCCAGGGGGCGGAGCCCCCACAAGCTCAGGGGTTTTAGGGAATTAATTACTGTCAGATGAGCATCCAGGGGCCCGCCTAAGGGCCCCTGGTGGGGTCCAGGAGGCAGAGCACCAGCAAGCTATTTCTATAACTCTTAATCTTGTAAACATAAAGTGTAAACTGTGCTTACGTGATACCAATGGAATAAAGATTTTCTACAATATTTACTTGTCCATTTTGAAGGATATTATGCGAGGGAGCGACCGAACGAGAAGATTTTTGCGTTTTTATTAGTCTAAACGCTGCACTCTTGGGCCCTCCAGAGCCAGTGTTGCAGTCTTTCAGTATTTGCTATACATTTGTTTTTGCACTTCTTCAAATTTTCCGGGGTGACGATTCCCCTTAAAAAATGAGGGGACGTGTCCCCCCGTCCCCCGGGATCGCCGCCCCTGAAAACTTGGACAAATGAACTCAAGGAAAAGAGGAAGCATATGAGATGATTTGGACTTTGTCATTAAGGCCTACACAGACGATTAAAGAAAGAAAAACAATCACTACTATCACACCACCAAAACAATTACCACCACCTACATCCTACAATCACCAATACCATCATGCAGTCCGCCACCACCGGGACCCACCACCACGTACCTGCGTCACTGCTTCATCACCACCATTACCAAAAGCATCACCATTTAATTACTAGTATCATTGAACCTCTATAAGGTTATCGGCGGGTTGAAGTAGAAGTAATATTAAACGTAAACCTAAACAATTTCTGCTCAGTGAACAAGTCAAGCCTAAGAAATTATACCGACAGAAAAAGAAGAAAAAAAATGTATTTTTGAACATATGTATGCCTAACGATTCGCTCTTGTCCCCGATTTTCACGTTCCTGTCTCACTCTACAATTATCTGTCTTTCTCCCTCTCTCTCTCTCTCTCTCCCGCTCCCCTCTCTCTCTCTCTTTCTCTCTCTCCCTCTCTCTCTCTCTCTCTCTCTCCCTCCCCCTCTCTCTCTCTTTCTCCCTCTCTCCCAATATGCATGTCACATCTATGAAAATCATCATACATGATCATAATATAATTATGGATACTCCATCGCATCACAATAAAATATAAAAACAGACAGATTTGCAATATCATTAAGATACTTTTTACACTATTCTGTATTTACAAATCTCTTTATTACAATATTGCATATACAACGTTTCATAATACTGATATGTATTTGTCTTGCATCAATATAGAAAGATACAAATACCATTCATTGGATTTGAGGAAGAGCAACATAATACATGTACATTTATGTATAAAGGAAGTGCACTTATGGTTATAACAACTGTAAATGTATTATCAAAGTTTTTTTTTTGGGGGGGTGGTGTAACGACATACACTTTTTTCAAAATGTTTGGGAAACATGTTTAAATATTTTCCTCCAAAAATGTAATTCAGCGACAATTTTCACATTTCGCTTACAAATCGCACTCAGAAACAAGGATATACAGTACAAGCAAATTTGTTTTTTAATATACACAATAAATATATTTTTTTGCCTGAAACATTCTAATATGCCTTTTCCAAGCAAGATGGGTATAATACTGAACAACTCACTCTTCCCCCAAAGTTAGCTGGACTCTTTGATAAAAGACGCTTTGGTATAACAGAAAGACAATATCGCAGAATGATATTTTTATATATTTTGAATGATTCAGGTAGACGATTACGTAAAAGAAACTCAGCAATAATTATTGTAAGAATATCATTAAAGATGATAATAAACTTCATTGCATTGTTGGATCAAAAGTGCCTATTTCATTGGCAAAATGAATATTTAAAAAAAAACTGATATTTTCAATCTAGATCAATAAGTATGCGTTTGAAGTCTATCATATTCATTTTGGTCAGACATAATGTATGCACCCTGAATTCGCTATCGACAAAGGGCTCAAAACATAACTTTGAAGAACCAAACTTTCCATTGTCAAATATACATAATGATTATAAAAAATGTATCAGAATCGTTGATTAAGTGAAGAAAAAACTAGAGAACTTGAGTACCGGTAATGATCATTACTATATAATGTAAACAAAAGTCAGGGTAATGGTTCATGAAGCTCTTTGGAAGCGCATGACGACATGCATGCGCTGTATAGGCCCTTAATGAAAAAGAGCATCGAAGTTATTTATTTGCTGATTCCTTTGAATTTACAAGTGATAGAGTGCAGGCGCGTAGCAAGGGGAGGGGGCAGTAGGGGTTGCCCCAAAAAAAAAAAGAGAGAGAGAGAGAGAGAGAAGAGAAAAAGTAAGAGGACGTAGGAAGAAAAAGGAGCAAAGAAACATTTTTAAAAATTGAGACAAGGATTAAGAGTCGAGGACGGTACAACGAATCGTCTTCTTTCTCTAATAATTTAATGAAACCTCAAAGCTTCCGCGCTTCGCGCGGGAGGGGGGAAACTGAATTCAGACAAGGATTAAGAGTCGAGAACGGTACAACGAATCATCTTCTTTCTATAATAATCTAATGTAACGTCAAAGCTTCCGCGCTTTCGCAAGGGAGGGGGGAAACTCCCCCTCCCTGCACCCACCCCCTAGGGAGTGTAAGTGATTCGCACGCTTCGCGTGCTCACTATACCGCCCCCCTCAAATAAAATCCTAGCTACGCGCTTGATAGAGTGCAGCATAGCATGTTGATGGAAATGTAGGTTGCACGCTATATACACGAACGTTGATGAAAATAATGCAAAGGCATAAGGCTTATATATTTTTAGACCCGATTATCAGAGCCATATCAAATAAATGAATTTAAGGGTAAGGCCTGATGAAAAGGAAGACATTGAATAGTATAGGTATACACAAGTGAAAATATTGTTCTAGCTGAATCTCATTATAAAGATACGATTGTCAATACGCTATGAAAAAACTTCATTATCATGATTATGAATTAATCATAATTTTGATCACTCGAACGCATAATGCTATCAAAATCAGGCAAATAATAATTATCAATAAAACGTGTGACAGTATAAAATAGTGCATTTTCATTGTGATGTAATCATTTTACTTGGAACGGCAGTGGGAATACAGTACTGTAGAATGCGGGACTTGATGTCATTCCGGATAAGGGTGGGTTTGATACCACTTCTTTTTCCAGGAGGAAGAGCGAGTTCTTCTCGATCCCTGATTGGAAGAGCGAATCTTGGATGCACCATGGCGGGATGCGGGATCGCAGGATGAGGTAAGAGAGATTGGTGTGGTATAAGGTGCGGAAGCTGCATCGTGGATTGGGTGTGGTGATGGGGGTGATGAGGTATGGTAGAGGGGTGAAGAGGAAGGGGTGGCCTCTGGTGCTGGGGGAAACGATGCCCCCCTCGGAGGGTGAGGAAGGGTAACGCCCATCGTGCTAGCGGGAGGTTGGTGTTCGCCAGTGGATGATGAGGAGGAATGGATGGATGACAGGCTGGAAGGAACGTCGGTGAGGGCGGCAATTCGACGACTGGTTTGGCCAATTCGGGTCGAGAATGTTGCTGTAATAATTTCAGTGCCTGTGAATGATAGAATAATGAGGACAAAAATGGTTAAAAATTTTCTTGATAAAAACTAATTCAATTCATATTCAAAAACACAAGAGTGAAAATGTCCACACGTAAAGTCCATTATACTTGGTCATGAAGAATGAAAACAAACATTGTCCGACGTGTCAGAGGCGTAAAATGGGTGAAACTTTTGAAGGGAGGCTTGTATCATTGTGGGGGGAAGGGGTGAGGTACCGACTTCCTAGAATGATGAAATGTGAACAAATAAGGTTATAGAGGGGAAGAAATGGAGGGGTTGTATCATCTTCTCACATTTCATACCCTCTCCCTTCATAGGCAAGAACACAGGAGTAAAAATGTCCTAAGTGCACACATAGAGAGTCCATTATTTCGGGTCATGAAGATTTTTACAAATCGTTAAGGATCCGACGTGTCAGAGGCGTATCATGGGTTAAAGTTTTGAAGGGGGGACTTGTATCATTGAGGGATGGAAGGGGTGGGGCACCGACTTTCTAGAATGATGAAATGTGAACAAATAAAGTTATAGAGGGGAAGATGGGGAAGGATTGTATCATCTTTTCACATGTCACACCCTCTCCCTTTCGTTTTGTTTACCCCCCTCTTACGACATTACTTTGTAGCTATGCAACTGCAGTATGCTGTGGGAGAATGTGATCAAACTGTATTTGCAGTACGGATGAGAGAGTTTCAGGTACTTGATGAAGATGATACGAAAACGTCAGGACGTGTGAAGTAGAAAGGCACATAGAAAGATCAAACAATTCATCATAAAAATGGGGGGAAAATCAATTAGGTATGTCAGGTGGTAACATCTGGAGCACTTTTAACATCATCTGCAAACATTGATGTCACAAAGTCGTTGTGGCAGTTTAAGCACATGACGGTAGACAATTAGATTATGTTACTTCTGTCAACACGGTTGGATCTATTTGTAGCTTCTCATATGGAAGAATCGATTTCATGAGTTTTTAGACACAGACCCTTTTCTGGTCTTGTCTCATTAAGCAGACGTTATTGTCAAACTGCAATCCAACAAAATGACATTTTGAGCGTAAGAAAATCGCTCATTGAGTCATTCTGTCTCACAATTCTGATCGCTTTTCACTTTATTGATTTACATTAAAAATGCAAACAACGTATCCACGGGAAGATTAAATGATTATATACTGGGTTGGAAAGTGTATCCACCTCCTTCTCCTTTAATGCACTTGTCATTTTGTATGTATAACTGAATAATTCTGCGATGACTGGGTATAAAATTACACTCAACTCTTCCTATTTATAATTTGGAACAATGACGTTTTTCTTTATTTAGATGAACGCTGTGTAAAAACAAATTGACACGGCGATGTAGGGTATGTATTTAACGATTGTTTCAAAGACTATTGGTTCTCGATTACACCCATCGTAAACACCTGGTATCGCCCTAATAGGCGTGCAGGTGTAATGCGAAGAATGACAACTCGATCGAATAGCGTGACTGAAGTACTATCGAGTGGACCAATGGTATTGATCGAGTAATTGTTGGGTATTGATTGTCAGTTGCAGGATTATTGTTTGTGGTCATGTCCCACCGTTTCATTTAAAACGGTGAAAAACGTGTGTGTTTGTGGGAGAGGGCTTCTGTGTTACAGCTAGGACCCCTAGGAGGATTGGTGTATGCATCAATTGACCGCTAAATACATACGATATAACAATTTGAATGTAGTCATTCAATGATGCAAATTATTTTAAACAAAGTGATTTCTCCTTCTTGAAATAAACTTTGCCGAAAAAATGTTTGTACCAGGGAACGTTGTTAGAGGTTATTCCTTTTGAAATAGCCTTTTTTTAATGTTTAAACCTTACAAATTTCCGAGAAATAAAGAATATGATAATGGTAAGTATAAGAGCTTAAACAAAGAAGATAATTATGTCAGATGAAAGCAAACGAAAAAACACATACAAAACGAGTCTACTATGAAAAGCATGTAAGAAAGATGTATACCCTGTATAATGCTCACATGCAGCCTCGATGATAGACGTAAAATCCTTGTTCTTCACATAAAAAATTAAATCAACCAACAAACGAAAGTGTTGTGTCAAAGATTATCAAATGAAGGTGAAAAAAAAAATTGATAGCAGTATGTGGGTGCGCGAAAGTGGGTTTAATTGTGAGTGTGCGTTATGTGTGTGAGTGCGTGAGTGTGGAGGTGGATGTGTGTGTGTGTATTATTCATTTGCCGTCATCTTCACATATTATCGACGGGTGGTTCAATATCGACATGGCACTGTTCATACATGTACTGAGAAGTAACTCTTGGCCTTAGGGCATCTAGACACTAGAGCATTTCGTTTGAAAATAATGTAGAGCATCGGGGAAGACGGATATTGATTAGACAGGAAGAAGGTATGAGAATGGACCATAAATGGATAAAAAGTGGTGCCTGGATGGTTATTCATGCGTGATTCGGGAAACGTTCATATAAGAAGAGAAGCACCTCCTTGTTGCAAATCTGTAGCTATAAAGTTGTAAAAGTTAAAGAAACTATCATGTGAATCATGACGAGAGGGTGGGGATTTGTACAATTACTGAATATGCTGTAAACTTGGAGAGAAAAAAATTAAACTCCTTTCAACTACTTCGCTGCAACGTGGCGACCTGTACTACTGGTCATTTTATTCCTTTGGTACTTCCATTAGTCTATTTTTTTCTTACAAATTGAAAATAGATGACAACAACCTGCTTATCCAATTACTAAGTAGCCTTGATATCAGTATAGAGATGGAGAATAGCCCAAGTATGACGATTCTTCATCGATTTGGTCATCTTTATTCCAGGAGATTTTACCAACGGGTGGGTGCGCATGGTTTCACTCTATTGTCCTCCAAATTGTTCGCGGCTACTTTGATATGGGAGAAGTCGATATCTAGTCCCAAGGCAATGGGATGAGATTAAAAAACACTAAAAGTTATATAAAATATATATATATATATATATATATATAGTTAACTAATCAACTCACTTATTTTGTAATTAACAATCTGTTCCTCCTCTAGACTATCACACCTCTGCCCCAATATCGTTGCTTTTCCTTCTCACGCCCCCTCCCCCTCTATCTCTCTATTTCTCTCTCTCTCTCTCCGTTTCTCTCCTTTATATTGTATGACTATGATATATATATTTAGATTTGTAAAAACAAAAATTGTTTTACTTTGTAAACTCCATGCAATATATAAAAAATACCATTTCAATTCAATTCAATTTAATATAATTATAATGGCACTGGCATATCAAACACCGCCAAGTACCCTCTCCATGTCATGGAAAAAGTTTGGAATATAGGGGGATGGTGACCCCAAAACTACTTAGACATTCCCCGAATTCACAGAATATCCTTACAATTTATTTGGAGACTCAATCGTTTAATGAAATACTCCTACTTCTCTCATTTCCGTCTTGAAATATTGTATATTCATTTTTACAAATATCAGATTGCAGTCGTAAAGTACGCGGTTGGTTTCGCAAGCATGGCATGTGGTGGAACAAAATGTTACATTTACGTATAATAGCACATCGAACATATCTTCGTCTTTCGATGAACATGATGAGAAGAAACTGAGACGAACGTGACAAACTATTTTTGCAATCTCCACAAAGCTAGTCATCTTGCTTTATCTAAATCCTGAGTGGCGTGACCTTTTTGGTACAGTGGATAAGGCAACGATGAAGTGGTCATCGAATAACACACTACTTTAGAATTCAAGAACACGAGGAGGTTTTTCTTAATACATGTCACGAACACTTCAGTCATTGATTTCAACTTATGATCCACAAGTTGGAGAAATCGATGTGTCCGTTTCATGAAGAAAGAAAAGCTTGGGAACCAATTTTGTATTATTTGTTTGGACATTTCTAAGACAGGGAATCAAGAGATGACTATTTTTAGATTAAAAACGTGCATTCTGGAGAGGAAATGGATAGGGAATGAGACAAAGGGAGAATGTGAGAGCGCGAGAAAGAAGAAAGAAAGGGATAAAGAGGAAAAGAGGAGACCTGGATGGATGAAAAGAGAAAAAGATAGAACAAGTTTGAAAAAAAGAAACAGAAGCGGACATGCAAGATACTTGATTAAGATATAATAACATATTCATCATTCACCCGGAAATAGACTAGTGGGTGTGGTGTAATTCTTTCTGGAGGATGGAATGTTGCCTAGATCCGATGAAAGTTGTATCGATATTATTAATACTTGGCCTTCAGGGGGGTTCAAAATATATTTTAGATAGGTTTACAAGGAATCATTGAACAAATTCAATAAAGAAATAGTTATTGCCATGTATTGTCTTGTCTCGTTTCGATACAGTCATGTAATATCTCTTCTTCACCGCATAGCACTTCTAAAACTACTATCAGAATAACTTATCTGTATTTGCTGTTTGTGATTCTTGGAAACGTTATGGCATTATATACCGCTGTTATAATTCGATGCGTCATTTTGCGGTGTCCCTGGATTAGTGCGCGATTTTCTGTCTCGGAAACCGCGAGATGTTACGCCAGCTTGGTGAATGAATGCTAAAATCTATACCGTAATGCTCATGTGGCAAAATCGAATTTGGTTCAAATGACAAAGACAACACCTGAAATTAGCCATAAAACTTTGTGACAAGATACTTGCAATGTTAAATCAGGAAGGTTATATTCGTGTAGGAGAATAACTTTTATGATAACAGTGCAGCGAATATTGTACAAGGAAGCTAACAATACTTTTCTTTCATCTGAAATCTTTATTTCGTTTAATCTGCCGGTCAGTTACTCATCAAAAAGCATCAAAAAGACACCTCATTCTTGCCTGCATAGATATCATGGATTATCTTATTGTTAGCTAAGAATGAGTGATAGTTATCTGAAAGAGGATATAATCTACAAACGAGTTTGATGATGGGATGACGCACAAATGGGTACCGTGGTTTCAATTTGTTTTATCAATGAACCGCTCAGTTTAATGTTAAAAGTATTTTCTGGCTTCCGACTAATTTTTTCTTTTAAGAGTTAGAAAAGAAATTTGATAAGTATTGTTTTCAAAATATATCGTTTTCAAAAATACTGCTTTTTGCTTTACTTTTGCCTTGTCAATCTACTATCTTCCATCCACTTCTAGGGTAGCAATCTAAAAATTGAGATTTATGAAAACTTGTACTGTTCTTTATGTAAGAATACCATCTCGTGAAATATATCCGTTGTTTATCATGCTTACGGTCCTACGTGTAGTTTTAAAATGTGGATTATGATCCACTGTAGTTATTGTACATTTGTAGTGTGAGACGTTCTCTTGATGTGATAATCTCAATATAACATTGTATTGAATTCTATTGAATTCTATTGAACTACATTTAATTAAATGGATTAAATGTGGTTTTTTTTTTGGGGGCAATTCGTATGTGTGGGAGATATTTCAGGAGTGCGTTTGTGAGATTTAAAAAAATTTGGAATCCGTTTCCAAAATATGCAAGATAATGGGATACATTTTGATAAAGACATTACAACAAAGTACCTGTACTTAGGAGCAAATGGAATAATTAATCGCGTTATAATGTAACAGAGGTGATTCAACAAATTTAGGGGCACCCCCATCCTTGTATCAACGTCCAGGGCAGGCACGCAATAAGACCACACAATTAGAGATCGGTAATCAATGACCACACCTGCAACGAATGAGCTTTGAATATGCATGTGCCAATCTAAAAAATACCTCCCATGTGAGTTCGAATGTTTCATTCCTACATGTATGTCTTCTTTTAAACTGTCCTTGGTATTTTCGAAGGTATTTTCGTTAAGCTATAGTCATTGTAATCCGCAATTGACTATCGACTTTTCATGAATTAATTTGATGTTAGTTCATGTGGTAAACCAATTTTAAGCTTTGCACATACAGAGTTAATCTAGTAATAACCAATTACTATCTTTCAAGAGGAGTTTGGCGAGGACAAAATCATTTACGGGCATCTTTTCGAACTATTATCATTAAGATGAGCAAAATACAGAAAAATCTATACAATTTTTTTTCTCACAGTTTCATGTTTGGGATAAATTAGAGTGATGTTTATTTTCAATAGCTGTCAAATATGATGTTTTAAAGAGAAAATGCGCTTTCTTGAGGGTTTGAACTGTTACTAATCCTTAAATTGATATGGTATTGGGAGTAAATTACACGATGTACCTAGTTTGTTGGAATTGTTACTCTTAACGTGGCGTAAGCAGTGGTTAATGTTTTGAAAGAATGCGTCTTTAACATTTTATTATAAGATTTAGTATACCTGGATCTATCTAAATGCCATGTCTCTCATTAGTAGCGATGTACAGAGAGGTAGAGAGAGAGAGAGAGAGAGACTGGAGCAATGAGGTTCGTTGTTAAGGTGATCTATAAACTCTTGCTTTCTCCGAATAGACTTGCAATAATTGTCGCACTTATTGGATAAAAGTAATGTAGGTCTAAACTACCAGAAGATAGTATATTGTTAAACCAATATCGAATATTTATTTTCGAAATAATTCGCTAAACCCCTGTCATTCAACTGTAAAATTGATTCAAATTGTATGTCCATCCCCTGGATACGGGATATATTCTTTGATCACTGCCCCTACATCGACGATAAAGGACTCCCCTTTCCCCTTTTTGAAAATAAACATCGTAACTGGACCTCTAGGAAGAACAGAGCCATTTTAATAATGGCTCTGAATAAGCATTCCAGCCGTTTTTAATTCTTGATTTGTATTGTATTTGTAAATTGTATTCTTGTATGTATTTGAATTTTTATACGGAAAATAAAACCAAACCAAACCAAACCCCTAGAATTAATGTTGTTACTTTCAATCTCAGTTTCCCTTTATGTGTAGGTGAAATCAAAATTAAAATGTTCTTCCTGCTAATATCATCCTTTCATTCCAAGTAATTATCAACGACAAATATAATTATTTGCTGAGAACGCTGCCTATTTGTGAAACTTTACCAACAAAGGAATATTGAGGGCCACACGCCCTCCCTCCCCTTTCCCATTCTAGCGATTGCCCAGGTTGCGATTGGTTACCTTGTTGTCCAGCCACTTTTCAGCTTGAGGTAAGGCAATATGTGGAGGGCGCTCTACGTTTTCCTCACATCAACATCTCCACGTCTTTCCATTCTCGGCGGGCTTTCTTTTGATCTGGGAATAAAAAATGATAATGAAAGGACAAATGAAAGAGTTAGAAAAGCGTATCGACATGGATTTATTTCAAGGACATCGAAACAAAACTTCTTCTGTTCGGGTTTTCTTCCAATGATGATGTTAGCCAATGGAGCGATTACAAACCCATATCATAAGGAGATAATGGGCTATGGATGATCGCTTAATGACGAATAAAAGCGACCTCGAAAGAAAATCGTTTCGTTAGATGCTTTCTTCGTATGAAACGCCGTCCTAAAGCGTTCCATTTTCGGTGATATAAGGTCGATATGTGACCGTCCACTGTGACCGTTTGTATGAATGCTGTCACAGTTGTAATTACCCTTAATATTGACAACATAGGCAAAAACAAATGAACAGGACCGCCAACTCATTTCCCGCTGTTTTCATATCTTGTAAAATCGAAGTCATTTCCCGACGAAAGGGATTGATAAATCAGTTTTCACGTTGGATGGGAGGGACTTAGCTGATTACAAATACCAAATTGTCCAGCTTCAAAAATCATTTCCTTTGTCGGGTTGCCAAACGAAAAAGTAAATATTATGCAGGGACTAATTTTGCTCGCGATCAATACAACACAAAGTGAGCGCCGTTATGGAAGGCCTTTTAATCGATTGATTGCGATCGATCGCCAGATATTACTCGGGAATGGCGCAACGAAACATTTATTCATGCAAATAAACAACTGACACAATTACACCCGGTTTTTAATGGGACTTTTAATGCACCTCGATCCCATTTACAGTATAAAGTCATTGAATTACTCGTAACGACTTCCGAAGATTATTTCTAATGATTTCGTTCTCTACCTAATTGGTTTTCCTTCCAATTATATGATTTTAAAGGCTTCTCCAATATCGATATTTCGCCCTCTCATTTCGCTTTGTAGATAAGCTTTTCTCTACATTATAATACCTAGATGATAGATGCGATAGATGTTGGCTTCTCAAAGTGACAAAGGCAATTCTAAATGTTTCACGATACATCATATTCAGCACTGAACAAGCACAATTTAAATCATTACTACGCGGGAACGTTTTTAGAAAGATATTTTGACCATATAATTTTTTTTGGTCCTCATGACAAACGCCTGTAAAAAGTCTACAATGTAGCCTAGCCATAATTATCCACAAGATTGGGTTTGGAGAAACTTTACACAAATGGTTATCTTGGTTATTTATCTTCTGCTCATAATTTGAAGAATAATGCTACGTGATATCAGATAAAGTGTAAAATCATATCCAAATGAAGCAAACGCACAAGAGAATGAAAATTCCATTCATTTTCAGGTTAACGCCTTTTTAAAATATTTTTTATAGGTCCGAGGTTATTTCTTCCACCAGGAAAATTCAGTTCGTCGAAAAATGATGATTATAATGATAACAAGCTTCCTTTTCATAGATCATTATGAAGTTTAATTTGTACTTTTGGAATCTTTATACAGCTGCGCATCCAAATAGGGCCTATATATAGTGCTTTCAGTTTAAAAAAAAATCTCTTATATACCACAAACCAATTAACTACACCTGGATCGAGAAAGGTAGAAAAGTAATTTTATATTGAACGTGACAAATTAT
>CP137676.1:21749854-21978118 GCA_037976565.1 Mesocentrotus franciscanus
GACCCTTTTCTGGTCTTGTCTCATTAAGCAGACGTTATTGTCAAACTGCAATCCAACAAAATGACATTTTGAGCGTAAGAAAATCGCTCATTGAGTCATTCTGTCTCACAATTCTGATCGCTTTTCACTTTATTGATTTACATTAAAAAATGCAAACAACGTATCCACGGGAAGATTAAATGATTATATACTGGGTTGGAAAGTGTATCCACCTCCTTCTCCTTTAATGCACTTGTCATTTTGTATGTATAACTGAATAATTCTGCGATGACTGGGTATAAAATTACACTCAACTCTTCCTATTTATAATTTGGAACAATGACGTTTTCTTTATTTAGATGAACGCTGTGTAAAAACAAATTGACACGGCGATGTAGGGTATGTATTTAACGATTGTTTCAAAGACTATTGGTTCTCGATTACACCCATCGTAAACACCTGGTATCGCCCTAATAGGCGTGCAGGTGTAATGCGAAGAATGACAACTCGATCGAATAGCGTGACTGAAGTACTATCGAGTGGACCAATGGTATTGATCGAGTAATTGTTGGGTATTGATTGTCAGTTGCAGGATTATTGTTTGTGGTCATGTCCCACCGTTTCATTTAAAACGGTGAAAACGTGTGTGTTTGTGGGAGAGGGCTTCTGTGTTACAGCTAGGACCCCTAGGAGGATTGGTGTATGCATCAATTGACCGCTAAATACATACGATATAACAATTTGAATGTAGTCATTCAATGATGCAATTATTTTAAACAAAGTGATTTCTCCTTCTTGAAATAAACTTTGCCGAAAAAATGTTTGTACCAGGGAACGTTGTTAGAGGTTATTCCTTTGAAATAGCCTTTTTTTAATGTTTAAACCTTACAAATTTCCGAGAAATAAAGAATATGATAATGGTAAGTATAAGAGCTTAAACAAAGAAGATAATTATGTCAGATGAAAGCAAACGAAAAAACACATACAAAACGAGTCTACTATGAAAAGCATGTAAGAAAGATGTATACCCTGTATAATGCTCACATGCAGCCTCGATGATAGACGTAAAATCCTTGTTCTTCACATAAAAAAATTAAATCAACCAACAAACGAAAGTGTTGTGTCAAAGATTATCAAATGAAGGTGAAAAAAAAAATTGATAGCAGTATGTGGGTGCGCGAAAGTGGGTTTAATTGTGAGTGTGCGTTATGTGTGTGAGTGCGTGAGTGTGGAGGTGGATGTGTGTGTGTGTATTATTCATTTGCCGTCATCTTCACATATTATCGACGGGTGGTTCAATATCGACATGGCACTGTTCATACATGTACTGAGAAGTAACTCTTGGCCTTAGGGCATCTAGACACTAGAGCATTTCGTTTGAAAATAATGTAGAGCATCGGGGAAGACGGATATTGATTAGACAGGAAGAAGGTATGAGAATGGACCATAAATGGATAAAAAGTGGTGCCTGGATGGTTATTCATGCGTGATTCGGGGAAACGTTCATATAAGAAGAGAAGCACCTCCTTGTTGCAAATCTGTAGCTATAAAGTTGTAAAAGTTAAAGAAACTATCATGTGAATCATGACGAGAGGGTGGGGATTTGTACAATTACTGAATATGCTGTAAACTTGGAGAGAAAAAATTAAACTCCTTTCAACTACTTCGCTGCAACGTGGCGACCTGTACTACTGGTCATTTTATTCCTTTGGTACTTCCATTAGTCTATTTTTTTCTTACAAATTGAAAATAGATGACAACAACCTGCTTATCCAATTACTAAGTAGCCTTGATATCAGTATAGAGATGGAGAATAGCCCAAGTATGACGATTCTTCATCGATTTGGTCATCTTTATTCCAGGAGATTTTACCAACGGGTGGGTGCGCATGGTTTCACTCTATTGTCCTCCAAATTGTTCGCGGCTACTTTGATATGGGAGAAGTCGATATCTAGTCCCAAGGCAATGGGATGAGATTAAAAAACACTAAAAGTTATATAAAATATATATATATATATATATATATAGTTAACTAATCAACTCACTTATTTTGTAATTAACAATCTGTTCCTCCTCTAGACTATCACACCTCTGCCCCAATATCGTTGCTTTTCCTTCTCCCTCCCCTCTATCTCTCTCTCTCTCTCTCTCTCCGTTTCTCTCCTTTATATTGTATGACTATGATATATATATTTAGATTTGTAAAAACAAAAATTGTTTTACTTTGTAAACTCCATGCAATATATAAAAAATACCATTTCAATTCAATTCAATTTAATATAATTATAATGGCACTGGCATATCAAACACCGCCAAGTACCCTCTCCATGTCATGGAAAAAGTTTGGAATATAGGGGGATGGTGACCCCAAAACTACTTAGACATTCCCCGAATTCACAGAATATCCTTACAATTTATTTGGAGACTCAATCGTTTAATGAAATACTCCTACTTCTCTCATTTCCGTCTTGAAATATTGTATATTCATTTTTACAAATATCAGATTGCAGTCGTAAAGTACGCGGTTGGTTTCGCAAGCATGGCATGTGGTGGAACAAAATGTTACATTTACGTATAATAGCACATCGAACATATCTTCGTCTTTCGATGAACATGATGAGAAGAAACTGAGACGAACGTGACAAACTATTTTTGCAATCTCCACAAAGCTAGTCATCTTGCTTTATCTAAATCCTGAGTGGCGTGACCTTTTGGTACAGTGGATAAGGCAACGATGAAGTGGTCATCGAATAACACACTACTTTAGAATTCAAGAACACGAGGAGGTTTTTCTTAATACATGTCACGAACACTTCAGTCATTGATTTCAACTTATGATCCACAAGTTGGAGAAATCGATGTGTCCGTTTCATGAAGAAAGAAAAGCTTGGGAACCAATTTTGTATTATTTGTTTGGACATTTCTAAGACAGGGAATCAAGAGATGACTATTTTTAGATTAAAAACGTGCATTCTGGAGAGGAAATGGATAGGGAATGAGACAAAGGGAGAATGTGAGAGCGCGAGAAAGAAGAAAGAAAGGGATAAAGAGGAAAAGAGGAGACCTGGATGGATGAAAAGAGAAAAAGATAGAACAAGTTTGAAAAAAAGAAACAGAAGCGGACATGCAAGATACTTGATTAAGATATAATAACATATTCATCATTCACCCGGAAATAGACTAGTGGGTGTGGTGTAATTCTTTCTGGAGGGGATGGAATGTTGCCTAGATCCGATGAAAGTTGTATCGATATTATTAATACTTGGCCTTCAGGGGGGTTCAAAATATATTTTAGATAGGTTTACAAGGAATCATTGAACAAATTCAATAAAGAAATAGTTATTGCCATGTATTGTCTTGTCTCGTTTCGATACAGTCATGTAATATCTCTTCTTCACCGCATAGCACTTCTAAAACTACTATCAGAATAACTTATCTGTATTTGCTGTTTGTGATTCTTGGAAACGTTATGGCATTATATACCGCTGTTATAATTCGATGCGTCATTTTGCGGTGTCCCTGGATTAGTGCGCGATTTTCTGTCTCGGAAACCGCGAGATGTTACGCCAGCTTGGTGAATGAATGCTAAAATCTATACCGTAATGCTCATGTGGCAAAATCGAATTTGGTTCAAATGACAAAGACAACACCTGAAATTAGCCATAAAACTTTGTGACAAGATACTTGCAATGTTAAATCAGGAAGGTTATATTCGTGTAGGAGAATAACTTTTATGATAACAGTGCAGCGAATATTGTACAAGGAAGCTAACAATACTTTTCTTTCATCTGAAATCTTTATTTCGTTTAATCTGCCGGTCAGTTACTCATCAAAAAGCATCAAAAAGACACCTCATTCTTGCCTGCATAGATATCATGGATTATCTTATTGTTAGCTAAGAATGAGTGATAGTTATCTGAAAGAGGATATAATCTACAAACGAGTTTGATGATGGGATGACGCACAAATGGGTACCGTGGTTTCAATTTGTTTTATCAATGAACCGCTCAGTTTAATGTTAAAAGTATTTTCTGGCTTCCGACTAATTTTTTTCTTTTAAGAGTTAGAAAAGAAATTTGATAAGTATTGTTTTCAAAATATATCGTTTTCAAAAATACTGCTTTTTGCTTTACTTTTGCCTTGTCAATCTACTATCTTCCATCCACTTCTAGGGTAGCAATCTAAAAATTGAGATTTATGAAAACTTGTACTGTTCTTTATGTAAGAATACCATCTCGTGAAATATATCCGTTGTTTATCATGCTTACGGTCCTACGTGTAGTTTTAAAATGTGGATTATGATCCACTGTAGTTATTGTACATTTGTAGTGTGAGACGTTCTCTTGATGTGATAATCTCAATATAACATTGTATTGAATTCTATTGAATTCTATTGAACTACATTTAATTAAATGGATTAAATGTGGTTTTTTTTTGGGGCAATTCGTATGTGTGGGAGATATTTCAGGAGTGCGTTTGTGAGATTTAAAAAAAAAAATTTGGAATCCGTTTCCAAAATATGCAAGATAATGGGATACATTTTGATAAAGACATTACAACAAAGTACCTGTACTTAGGGAGCAAATGGAATAATTAATCGCGTTATAATGTAACAGAGGTGATTCAACAAATTTAGGGGGCACCCCCCATCCTTGTATCAACGTCCAGGGCAGGCACGCAATAAGACCACACAATTAGAGATCGGTAATCAATGACCACACCTGCAACGAATGAGCTTTGAATATGCATGTGCCAATCTAAAAAATACCTCCCATGTGAGTTCGAATGTTTCATTCCTACATGTATGTCTTCTTTTAAACTGTCCTTGGTATTTTCGAAGGTATTTTCGTTAAGCTATAGTCATTGTAATCCGCAATTGACTATCGACTTTTCATGAATTAATTTGATGTTAGTTCATGTGGTAAACCAATTTTAAGCTTTGCACATACAGAGTTAATCTAGTAATAACCAATTACTATCTTTCAAGAGGAGTTTGGCGAGGACAAAATCATTTACGGGCATCTTTTCGAACTATTATCATTAAGATGAGCAAAATACAGAAAAATCTATACAATTTTTTTTCTCACAGTTTCATGTTTGGGATAAATTAGAGTGATGTTTATTTTCAATAGCTGTCAAATATGATGTTTTAAAGAGAAAATGCGCTTTCTTGAGGGTTTGAACTGTTACTAATCCTTAAATTGATATGGTATTGGGAGTAAATTACACGATGTACCTAGTTTGTTGGAATTGTTACTCTTAACGTGGCGTAAGCAGTGGTTAATGTTTTGAAAGAATGCGTCTTTAACATTTTATTATAAGATTTAGTATACCTGGATCTATCTAAATGCCATGTCTCTCATTAGTAGCGATGTACAGAGAGGTAGAGAGAGAGAGAGAGAGACTGGAGCAATGAGGTTCGTTGTTAAGGTGATCTATAAACTCTTGCTTTCTCCGAATAGACTTGCAATAATTGTCGCACTTATTGGATAAAAGTAATGTAGGTCTAAACTACCAGAAGATAGTATATTGTTAAACCAATATCGAATATTTATTTTCGAAATAATTCGCTAAACCCCTGTCATTCAACTGTAAAATTGATTCAAATTGTATGTCCATCCCTGGATACGGGATATATTCTTTGATCACTGCCCCTACATCGACGATAAAGGACTCCCTTTCCCTTTTTGAAAATAAACATCGTAACTGGACCTCTAGGAAGAACAGAGCCATTTTAATAATGGCTCTGAATAGAGCATTCCAGCCGTTTTTAATTCTTGATTTGTATTGTATTTGTAAATTGTATTCTTGTATGTATTTGAATTTTTATACGGAAAATAAAACCAAACCAAACCAAACCCCTAGAATTAATGTTGTTACTTTCAATCTCAGTTTCCCTTTATGTGTAGGTGAAATCAAAATTAAAATGTTCTTCCTGCTAATATCATCCTTTCATTCCAAGTAATTATCAACGACAAATATAATTATTTGCTGAGAACGCTGCCTATTTGTGAAACTTTACCAACAAAGGAATATTGAGGGGGCCACACGCCCTCCCTCCCCCTTTCCCATTCTAGCGATTGCCCAGGTTGCGATTGGTTACCTTGTTGTCCAGCCACTTTTCAGCTTGAGGTAAGGCAATATGTGGAGGGCGCTCTACGTTTTTCCTCACATCAACATCTCCCACGTCTTTCCATTCTCGGCGGGCTTTCTTTTGATCTGGGGAATAAAAAAATGATAATGAAAGGACAAATGAAAGAGTTAGAAAAGCGTATCGACATGGATTTATTTCAAGGACATCGAAACAAAACTTCTTCTGTTCGGGTTTTCTTCCAATGATGATGTTAGCCAATGGAGCGATTACAAACCCATATCATAAGGAGATAATGGGCTATGGATGATCGCTTAATGACGAATAAAAGCGACCTCGAAAGAAAATCGTTTCGTTAGATGCTTTCTTCGTATGAAACGCCGTCCTAAAGCGTTCCATTTTCGGTGATATAAGGTCGATATGTGACCGTCCACTGTGACCGTTTGTATGAATGCTGTCACAGTTGTAATTACCCTTAATATTGACAACATAGGCAAAAACAAATGAACAGGACCGCCAACTCATTTCCCGCTGTTTTCATATCTTGTAAAATCGAAGTCATTTCCCGACGAAAGGGGATTGATAAATCAGTTTTCACGTTGGATGGGAGGGACTTAGCTGATTACAAATACCAAATTGTCCAGCTTCAAAAATCATTTCCTTTGTCGGGTTGCCAAACGAAAAAGTAAATATTATGCAGGGACTAATTTTGCTCGCGATCAATACAACACAAAGTGAGCGCCGTTATGGAAGGCCTTTTAATCGATTGATTGCGATCGATCGCCAGATATTACTCGGGAATGGCGCAACGAAACATTTATTCATGCAAATAAACAACTGACACAATTACACCCGGTTTTTAATGGGACTTTTAATGCACCTCGATCCCATTTACAGTATAAAGTCATTGAATTACTCGTAACGACTTCCGAAGATTATTTCTAATGATTTCGTTCTCTACCTAATTGGGTTTCCCTTCCAATTATATGATTTTAAAGGCTTCTCCAATATCGATATTTCGCCCTCTCATTTCGCTTTGTAGATAAGCTTTTCTCTACATTATAATACCTAGATGATAGATGCGATAGATGTTGGCTTCTCAAAGTGACAAAGGCAATTCTAAATGTTTCACGATACATCATATTCAGCACTGAACAAGCACAATTTAAATCATTACTACGCGGGAACGTTTTTAGAAAGATATTTTGACCATATAATTTTTTTTGGTCCTCATGACAAACGCCTGTAAAAAGTCTACAATGTAGCCTAGCCATAATTATCCACAAGATTGGGTTTGGAGAAACTTTACACAAATGGTTATCTTGGTTATTTATCTTCTGCTCATAATTTGAAGAATAATGCTACGTGATATCAGATAAAGTGTAAAATCATATCCAAATGAAGCAAACGCACAAGAGAATGAAAATTCCATTCATTTTCAGGTTAACGCCTTTTTAAAATATTTTTTATAGGTCCGAGGTTATTTCTTCCACCAGGAAAATTCAGTTCGTCGAAAAATGATGATTATAATGATAACAAGCTTCCTTTTCATAGATCATTATGAAGTTTAATTTGTACTTTTGGAATCTTTATACAGCTGCGCATCCAAATAGGGCCTATATATAGTGCTTTCAGTTTAAAAAAAAATCTCTTATATACCACAAACCAATTAACTACACCTGGATCGAGAAAGGTAGAAAAGTAATTTTATATTGAACGTGACAAATTATCTAAGGACACATGCCCCTGGGAAGGACTCGAATCCTTCATTCACAGTCAAGTGAATGAAGCACTCTACCACAGCGTTCCCACGAGTCAGCGCGTAATACTTTAATTTTAAATACAAACCATTGGTACGTCTAATCGTGTCAAAGCGACCTATAATCATGTCGTATTGATTCTAAAATAGTATGTTCGAATTACACAGACGGTTGCCCTGCGGGATAGTGTCTGGTGAAATATTGGATTCTGACAGATTTTGGCCTTAATTAGCGGCATCTTTATGAATTATTGACAGCGTTGGTCAATGTTTGTTGATTGCGATCCATTGCTAGGGAAAAGGTGATGATTTCTTAATGGATACCGAGATGAGACCGGTAGGGGATTATGTCCCTGCGGTGGGTAAAATGTTACCTTTGGATTGACTCTCTCATTGTGAATGTCCTATATTTATTTGTTGGAAGGCCGGCATGATATTGATTATATTCGATTCATGTCCGCAAGCATGTATACGATTCCATCAAAATGCAATTACACTTTAGCCTTTCATCTACCGACTTAATAATATGATCATGGATTACGCCAGTAAGCGTACATTATCCTCCAGAGAAAATTTTTTAGACTGCTTATCACAAGGAGAAACAAAAGTAACATTATGCTATCGAATGTGCAGAAGTAGAGTAAGGCCACCAAAATCATGAAATACTGCCAAAGCCATCATGGTTCTTGTTATTGACATAACTTTCTACCAAAAATCTATTCACATTTCTTCTAAGCCTATGTAAGTATCTAGCTACACGATTTCAGATCAACGCTATGGTACAAAATCATTTTAAAATGAAATTGAGAAAAGGGTTGAGAGCTTTGTGTAGAGTTCAATTTTTCGGTTAGAACGGTTAAGAAAAATTTAATAGTACGAAATATCACATCGTCGTTGCATGTTGCAGTTTGGGCCCAAATAAACACCCCGACCTCTAAAACGCAATACAGGATGATTTGCTCCGGGCTTCATTTCTTCAAAGATATAGGGCTAATGTTTTAAGGTTATGGTTATAGTGTGGGGCGGACTGGTACTGATTATTGGTGGGGCATTTTGATACCATCGGCTCACTTTAAACCTATAAGATACACAGTAAATAGCCCTCGATTAGACCACAAATCAAATTGCCAAAGTATTGAGCGGTCCATGACAAAACTCTAACAATTCTCCATGGATAGTCCGCCCCTGGTTGCTAATGGGTTTTAGATTAGGTTGAAGGGCTAATATAAGGTCAGGTATAGTGTTTGGTTAACCGTCATGGTCAGAGTAGGGAATTGACAGCGAAACAATAATTGTCTCATGAGTAGGTGTCGTAGAACCCACTTCTGAGCGGCATTATGGTGTCTATCGCTAATTCACTATTTTGTGCAACAGATGAAATGCTGGTCTGTCGTAAATCTTTCTCACCTGGTTCATCCGGACTACCCTTCTCGTCTCTGTCGATCTCCAGTCTCGGTCTCTTTGTTCCCTGACAGTCTCGAAGGCCTAAGATATCGTCTACGGCAAAGGATGATCGTCGTGGTGGAGGAGTCGTCGTTAAGACTTCGGACGGCGACGTCGACGTGGACCTTCTGTCTTCGTGGTACCGTCTGAGTGAAGTTGGAGATAGGCTTCCTTGCATGTGCAGGCTATCAGAATCTTTGGTGTGTTGCGTTGGATCGTCATTCAAATTTTCTGAAATACAAAGAGAAATGAAGATAATAATAGCAAACGAAGCCCGACAAGTTAATTAAAATCAAATATGATTTCACTTGATCAGTTGTACACGATCAAAACTAAGAAATATTACTCCCGTGAAATTACTTGATTGGTTTCCACTGGAGCCTTGACAAAACTCATCAAACAACGAATTTTATAGTATCCATTTAAGTTTAATTACATGTTCACAATGTCAAGAATCTGAAGACCCTGGCTTCGGATTAAGTCATTTTACCTTTTCTCTCCTCAGGTTCGGAGGAGCAGTTTCGGAGGATCCTGTTGATGGAGCTCACACTGGGCAGGGTCTCCTTACTGCATATCCCATCCAGGAGCAGTCGTTCTCGGATCTCCCAGGCGAACATGGAGGAGTTCTCCTGCTTGTACTGTGCGATGCGAGTCACCACAGCGGGGGTGGACACACGGGGTTTGCTCCCACCGATGGCTCCTGGTAGGATGGAGCCCGTTTCCGCAAACCTGAGTAAAAACATGGAAAAGGTAACATAAACAAACCTGTTTGAATTTTGAAGCTTAAATTGCTCTTATACGCAACGTTGTGAGCCAAACTTTGTTGATTTCATTGTTTGATTCATTTAAAAGACGAATTTTAAAAAAATCCTTCATAAACGTAAGGACTATTCGATGGAAAGGCAAATATTGTTCATTTTCTTTCTATTCTTGTCAAATTTAGTATACACTGTATCAGCATTTAGAAGAATATTTACCTCCACTTGAAACCATCGTTAGTTGATTTTTGTTGAGTTTTTTTTGATTGGTTTTTCACCACAATACACATCCTTTGGACGTACGGTATGCCATGTTTATGGCTGTACTAATTATGGATATTTCCATCCACTCTCTATTCATTGACTAAAGGATTTTAAAAGTATTTTATTGGATATAAATTGTCGCATTCTATATGGTTCAAAGAAAGCATGTTCAGACGTACGAAGCTCACGAAGTTCCTGTTACTATACACTGATAAACGATTTATATTGGGTTCTTCGTTTACTCCACGTTTTCTTCTTAAATGCTAGAAAATTCTTGAATTCCTGTCACGGTCACCAATGTTTGATGAGTATCCTGATTGTAAAGATTTAGAGCTGGCTTAAGCCTATAGGCAGCATTGGCAAGGAAGTGTTCGGATATATGATAAGTGTTAGATGATAATTATCTGGTTTTCAGACCCAAAAGGCTGACATAATTCCAACTCCAAATCGAAGTAGCTTGTAGTTAATCAGAAAACTAACGTATGAAATATTTCTTTATTCCTTATTTAAACTGACCCATGATTCGCCGAGCTAGTTCATCTGCGCCTACATTTACTGTGTCCCCTACGTACAATGTTTTCACATACGTAATAAACAACTGTAATCTTAGCTTTCACATGTCTAATTTGGTATTACTAATCAGCAGGAGCTCGTCCCCTATTCTTCTAATTTCACGGGAATTTGTGATTGAGTAAGAGTGATTAGATCTGTAAGTCGTGGTCGTGACGTGGGCTCGACTACATCGATATTCTTCTCATCGCCTCGAAAGAGTGCATTATGAATAATAATTCCAAATAATCAGAAAATCCTAAATAAAAACTCTATTGAGCCTGAGGATGTTTACCTTTATTTCTCCCACTCGTTATCTTTTACTCCCCCAGTGAAAGTTGGGCGATATAACCAATCCCATAACGTATATTGGAGTGAAGGACAACTAGTAAGTTAAATTATAGGTGGGTCGATCTACGTGTGAAATAGCCCATTGCCGGTAGGTCTGCAGAAATGTATTCTATCATCAGATCAAAGTATCAACAATTCTAAAATATGAAATTTGAAATATTTGCCATAGAGTTGTTTTGCTTGTTTCGTTTCGTTTGCATACTTTGAGAAGAGTCGTGTAATGTCCCTTCTGTAAAAGAAAAAAAAGAAGAAAAAAAGAATGGGGGTCACCCCCATTGAGATACGCCCATTATTAAAAAAACGAAGGCAATCCCTTACCTGCTAAGTATCTTGCTGACGCATCCATGTGATACGAGAAGCTGCCTGGAGATGTCACAGGGGCGGAGTCCCAGGTGAGCCAGCTCAAGGATTCGATGACGTATGTGGATAGGGAGGGGCCTACCGTTGGCGAAAACGCCCCCAAGTTGATTTATACCACCATGGCCTGGAGAGTTAATAGAAAGATTTGTTTTAAATGTCATGGTTATCGTACGATATTTTTGAATTTAATTGAATTGAATTCGTTTTCTTCTGCAAAACATACAAATCAGATTGCATTTCAAAGATACAACATATACAAAATATAACAATTTTTTTGAACGTATACACAATATAATAATAAGAAATAAAAATGTTGACATTAAAACAAATGTAACCGATAACACATTATCAAGAATTATTCATTAATAAATCTGCAGAAGAAGAAGGGCAATCACAATAAGCGTTTGCTTGATAGCGTGATAGCCCGGGGCGGCGTGGATGATGAAAAGAATACAAACAAATTATGATGGTGATGGTGATGATGATGGTGATGATGATGGTGATGATGATGATGAGGATGAAAATGAAAATATGTTGATGTAAATATGTCTGACACAGAAAACTTATAGTATACAGGAGTTATAAAATAAAGTGATGGATGTTTATAGAAATCTGGAAATAATAATGAATATTTAATCAGCACTGGGAAAATATCAAACAATGTACTCTGAGAGAAATGCTTTCTTCGTATTGAATTTAAATGAATTTAAGGTTTTACATAATTTTATTGAGTCTGGGAGTGCATTCCATAGATGTGGACCATGATGTCTTATTGATTTATAATAAGTCGTTATAGTCGTAACTACGGTATGGAATATACGATGTCGCTCACTACATACAGTCATTATTTTGCTACTACTACTACTACTACTACTACTACTACTACTACTACTACTACTACTACTACTTGTTCTTCTGGTACAACTGTACTACTTCTGCAAATGTCTATACTACTGCCCTAATAATTATACTTATTCTACTACTTTACTAGTTTCTCTACTCCTGCCATCACCGGCATTAGTATAAGTTTCTACTTTTACTACAGAAACTATTACTAGCGCTGTTATTATCATTATTACTATTACTATTACTATTACTGCTACTATTCTACTTCTATTATCATTACTATTACACTATATGCTGTTACTATAATTTCTACTACCACAAGCAATACTACTACATGTATAACTACCATTGCATTCACTACTTTCTGCACTACTAACACATTATGAAATGAAGATGGAAAAACGAACGAACAAACAAACAATTTTCGAAAAAACGTATATCTAGGAAATGGAAAGGAACAGCATGACAACATAAGTGAAATACTTGCAAATCTTCATTCTGTTAATAAGATACGACCATATGCCTTGAGCTAATATAGATCCACACCGATAGGCTTGTCAATTGGTTGTCAACATAGTCATCCTGGTAAAATCCTAACTTCAAAACAAAATGCACAATACATATTAAAAAGGCACTCATGGTAATCCTTTGAAAAACGGGTGCAATATAATTACAATTTTAGATTTTGATTGAGGATAAAAATATCAATATCCCGTATCTTATCGAAATTATATTGTTTTTTAAAGAAAAATGTGATGTCCATAACCGAGACACGAAGGCACCAAACGAGAATTATCATAATGGCATTTTATCATCTTAAATCCACATACAGTAATGGAAAGAGTAGCAACATAGAATTCATAATTTGAATAATGGAAAATTCTATAGTCTGCCTAAAGATTTGACATGAGTGAGAACATTTCAGGGTCATTCATATTGCTGCTATTCTTCAATAACTTAACTTGAACATCTTTTTGAAAATAAGAGAAGGAAAACAAACACACAACATTTTCTAGACCCCACCGTGGGCGTGAGTAAGTAGGGCAATAAATATATATATTTCTTGTGAACTTTTTAGATAACGCTTTGAAAAATATACATGTTGCATTTACTGATTCCATTTTCCTTGGGGTTAGCAGACGAGTTAGAAGGCGTGAAAGAAATTCCACGTCTTCTATTTAGCAGCCAAATAATTGTTTGTTTTGAACATGTCTAAAACGTATTTTGTAATCTTCTTGCGCATGGCAAACATAGTTGACTGACTTTCCCCTTTTACTGTTTTCTTTCTTTCAAACAAAGCAAAATTACATCCTGCGGGGCATGGGCTTTTTGACTTCATAACAAACATCGACATGCCTTGCGCAGTAATTCAATGGGACCAAATGTGAAGGAATTGTTTAGGCTCCTGGTATGGTTGGTTATGTTGGACGGCAGCTAACGGCAAGGTTCCTCCAATAATAATGCAAACAAGTGTTATGAATAGGAACTCATCTCAAATTGCAAACTGTAAGAATCATATTACTGAGATGTAGACTATTCTACAAATATAAGACTGGGATTTACACGTGTACGTACATGTATGTATATCGGTTTTTAGACATACTCTTTTTTTACCCCGAAGAACGATTACGCTCTCTTGGAATTCAGTTCAGCGCGTATAAGACTTATCCTTACAAAACTAAAAGTACACAATATAAAGCAAACGGCTTTCAACAATAGCAAAGCACAATGTCACACTTCAATTTTGAACTTTTGTATTCCTCGAGTCATGTGTGTTGTAAGCTTCTGGGGGTCCCAAATAATGACTATTTACCACGTTGAATACGTTTGTGTCTACTTTGTGTTGTTTATTTCCGGGTATATTGACGAGGGAATTGAATTTCAGGACACAGACATCAAATGGCTACACGTCACGACGGTGTTTACTCAAAAAGTGAAAATCCTTAAATATATCAGATGGAGTTTCTTAATCAAACATACGAGCAACATAATAGAATGCCAATCGTCTATTAACACTAGTTTGATAAACATGATCTCAAAGACTTCCAAGAAATCTACCCGAGGGCAAATGCAACAAGTATATTGTTGCCTATAGAAATCATGTTCGAATTATATAGCATGTAATTGGAATGTTCGCACATTTCATCGGGTGATGCACAAGACTGTTGAAATTGAATTTAGTCTTTGCGATCGTTTGGATAGTAGGCCTATATATTAATAGTAGATGTAGATGTACTGGAGGAAGAAAAATGCATTAGCCAAAAGATAATTAGCCAAAAAACAATAATAACGAGTTTCTCGTCCCCGCCCACCTCCTGTTTGGCCGCCGCCTCCTTATTTTTACTATTTACTTTTCAGAAAAAAGCAACAAAAAAGGCTGTGATGTACATTTTGTATAAATAGCTTTTATAGCTAATTCAAGCTGTAGGCCTACTACATATGTACATTTTTCACTGTTTCTGAATTTTGAAACTTGCTTAGCAAGTGGACTAAAATGATACAAATCATTTGTTTTGTCATACTTTGCATCAGTATACTCAAATAGGACAATATATGTGAATAAATCTACCTTGGCTAGCTATCTTTAGCATGGCCGGACGAGAAACTCGTTATTTTTGTTAGTTGGCCTCAAGTGATAAATGTGAAATTCTCTGGTGTTATTCATTTACCAACATTCTTCTCATCCGTCAATCTTTCAAGGACTAATTAGTCGTTATTGTGTTCATATGAGAACAAGTAAACCGCCTAATATATTGTGAAAGTTGCATGAACAGTGACAAGCTATAGTCCGAGACGGAAGTACGTACAATTCCAGCCAAGTGATTTACAATGTGATCCCGTTATGGCGCCAGTGTTAAAAATGCCCCCATTTTGAAGATTATGCCAATATAAAGACAGGGGATGGATAACTATTGGAAGAGTAGTATTTCCTGAATACAGATATGAATAATCCATGAGTTTCAATATGTTCCACTTCTCTTTTCCCCCTAAATTGATATAAACTGTTTCAAGTAAATTGTATATACTGTACATGTATCTCACCACCACAACAAACTACTGTCAGAGTAGGAAGCGATTCCATCAATACTGGGGCAAATGAGTTTAGAAGTCCTTGCGCATAGTGAATTTCCAAACACTACCGAACGCTAAATACAATTTTGCAACTTATCTTAGCTGTTACAGCACTTGTAGCTAAAATATTTTGTGGAAAGATGATGGCTGCATGATGACATGTAGAGGTGTCGAGGTCTAGTGGATGTGTCACCAGACTGTGGATCACTTGGTTGGCGGTTCAAGTCCCACCGTGGCACTAATGTCCTTTGGCAAGACACAAATCTACATTTGCCACTTTCCACCCAGGTGCTAAATGGGTACCCGGTAGGATGCGAACGTTGATGTGATTTGATTGGAATATTTGCGCTTGTAAAATGGCGCCAGGCCGGAATACTCCCCAGAGAGAGGGGTGTGTGCATTATCATCTGCGGATAAGCAATTGAATCCAATGACCGGGGTAATAATAATTACAATGCAAAGAGCTTAGAAACGTAGTATTACACGCTGTATAAATATGACTATTAGTAGTCTATTACCATTACTAAATAGATTTTACTTTATATCCGACAGTTTAAAACCTGTCCTAAAAGGTCACAATTTTGCGTCTAAATAAGGACCACAAAAGTTGTGACATTGTTTTGTAAAATCACTCTTGATTTTGTTGTTATTATAGCGAGATCAAGAATTAGGATGGGAACATAACTTGGTGCTCGTCAAAATTCAATTTATACAGTGATTGGACCTTATAAGTCTAATGAGATTCAGTGCGGTGACCATAAGTGTAACACTTTATGCGGGTCTCTTGCTGTCACAAGCGACATTAATTAGGCAATGTATCTAAGAGTGACAAGAATACTGACATTTGGGGCACATTAGTATACATTAACGTTAACCAAGATTTCTAACCAAGCAAGAGCGATACAAATACTAAAAGCTTCATTTCACCAGATTTCCTCTATGAACCTGTAAATCACTTTTAAAGTACAATGTACATACATAGTCTGGCCGATGCCCCCCTTTGGCCGTGCAATTTATGGAAATACCTTTAGGCCTACTTGATTTAGCAACTGACCTACGTGATGATAAATCTTATCAGACAAGGGCTTAATTTGGAAGATTTGATCTTTTTCTTGACATGTAATGAATTTTAGTCCCACTCTGAGATTGATTTAATTACAATCATAATAATTACCTGTATATATACGTACGTCAATTTCGACATCTGTTCTTTGATCTTTTTGAACAATTTATTATTTCTTTAATGATAATAAGTTTCTCTTTTGAGAAAGCAAAATACTGGAAAATTAGTAGTGAAGTTTTTAGTCTAATACCCGTTGTGTGTATTTATTTATTTAATCCCGTGCTTTTTCATTTCTGGATACGTCACTGACAGTAAATAAAAAAAAGAATGCTAAATCACACAATGGAGAAAACATTTTGGGTGGACCTCATTCTTGAAAGCAAAAAAAACGTGTATTTGTAATCAAAACTATTGAAAACAATTGTGCAATTACCCCTTATTTTACAACGATCCTTACCTTTATGCGCCATTTCGCTGTTTGCGTCCGATCGAGGATTGCTTCCAATTATCGAATGCGAATTGAGTGGCTCCAAGACAAAAGGGGGAAAAAATCTTCTTTTCTTTGAGGAAATTTAAAAATCCGGGAGAAATGCCCTTGCTCTAAGAAATGTCGATGATCTTAGGTTGAGATCAGCATCTATGTTTGGCTTATGTTTGTCTCTTGTTCTACCAGTGAGATGGTTTCAGCACATCCTAGTTAACCCAAGGTTGATGTTGATATGCGATCCTGGATCGAAGTTCTCAGTTCGTCCTCAGCGGTCCAACACTATACATCAAAATACGGCTCCTTCTCCAACACTTGATCCTTTGTTCCAGAACCGTGCCTTCGACATGAGCCGATCCAGATGAGTTCCTAGTCTAGTCGTGTCCTCCATCCACCACTGATGTTCGGCTGTGTGCGTCACACCGGTCAGCTGAGGCGTGAAACACTTAGAGGTCGGTCCGCTAGCCGAGCAAATCAACCGTGTCTAATCCAGTGGTCAGCACGAGGACCAAATCGTTTTGGCTTGGCCAGTCAGGGTTCTCTTGACAACCAACGCGGTACCACTCCACCGCCTGATCCCAACTTCGCACCTCAAACGGAGGGTCGATATCTAGTTTTAAAAGAGGCGAAGTTGTGTTTTGAATGTATAACAAACAAGGTTCTAAACAAAACAAGTAGAATAATCGAAAGCAAATGAAAAGCATCTGACGTTTGTTATCATCAGCTAACAGCCTTTCGTGACAATTAAAGGTGTGTATTGACAGACTATATTTAATTAGTATTGCTGCCATTTGCAATACATCAATCTCAGGGTACGTTTTGTTGTAAGAAAAATAATGTAACTTTCATGCAATGAGACAAATTATGAGAACGCTAAAACATTTAGAAGGGGCGGGGGCTCTCGTATAACTTTTTTTCACGCACACTATCTGTAAAAATACCCAATCATTTATCAATATCCACCTTTAAGACAGAAAATACTTTCAGAAAATATTCTCAATGGTTCCTCTGCTCGAGTGACACGCATGCAAAAGTCTTTTGTACAGGCAGTTGGTGTGCTTTGATACTTTTCTGTCTTCGAGTAAGTTCTTACGGTCTTACCACATGCAAGGGGTGTAGAGGCTAATCGACCTAGTTTCCGCTGGTCGATGCCGAGACCTCGCCTCTTTTAAACCTCATTTTTATAAACGATGAGCCCCCCCCCCGTCAATTAATATAAGATCTCTTCCATTAAGCTGTATGCAAAGTACTAACAGATCTAAGCTCTTGTCTTTGCTCCTTACGTGGAATGTTAAACAGACGAGAGGTGAAAAATAATTTACATCCAGTGTATTTTTTTCTTCATTTTAATCCATTAAACAGGGTGTGTAGAAACCCCTGTGAGACTGCCTAAGGTCTGATTCGGCACAGACAGACATGTCCGATAGCCTCGATTTAGACTTCCTTTTTATACCTTAAAGTCTGTCGGAAATCATGGACGAAACCTCAGAGTACTGAGCATATGTAACTGGTCTTACGCGTGAGATTATATCAGAAAAAGTCGATAAAATCCATTACCAAAAAAAAAAATCCAATTTAAAACTAGCATTGGCTCTGATTTGCAATTTGCAATATTTTGTAATGTACGTTGCTATAGATATTCATGGCGTATCCATCATAGGTAAAGCATGCATACGCCTCCAATTTGAAGGGAAAGGCTTTGAGAGGGTGTACAGTATTCGCCAGGTGCACTTTCCCGTCTAGGGACGATGCTGCCCTTTCCTGTAATTGTCAGTTTGGATACACCACTACGAAAGCTATATTTTTTGTTTTTATGAACCCCCCCAAAGGAATTTAATTCTTAGAAAAGAAATGAGAACACCTATTCACAGTTCAAATCTCGATTTAAAACGTTTCAGTTCTCTACGTCTTAGCTCGTTTAATTATATCTTACTTTGTACCACCCAAGCAGATGTAACATTGCTTTTATATTGAAAATGATGTTTTATTTATATCATTGCAAAATTATGTCCTACAGTATGTTAAAATTATGTTTATTTTCTTTCTTTCCTTGAATTAATATTATATGCCCACAAATACGCAACTTTCTCACAATTGCGACAGGGGTGTCACTTTTGACAGACATGGCGCATTACAAATGTTCACTTTTATTACTATTATTGTTATTATTATTATTATTATTATTATCATTATTATTATTATTATTATTATTATTTTATTTTATTTTATTTTATTTTTTTTAATCATCATTAATATTATTATCATTATTATTAGAAGTAGTAGTAGTAGAAGCAGTAGTAGCAGTATCAAAATAATCTGGCATGAAGTACAGCTTGAAGTAAAATTAGCGGTGAAATTCGCAAAACTGTTTTACAGTAATCAGCATGACCATGGTAACCAAATGACCACGCTGACAGTCGAGAACGGTGTGTTGGGGGAGATCGTGGACTGACTGAAAACATTTCAAGATTTGACTGTGCAATTTAGTTAGAAGCAGGAATTAATTCACTCTTAATTTCTCCATGTTAGAAAGATCCAAAGTCCGCTTTCTATTTCTACACAATTTACGATATTACATTTTTAAAAAAATGATATATGATAGAGATTTAGATGCAATGCAAGGGTGCGTGCCGTAATGAATCATCAAATCGACTACCTCGTCATCTGACATCTATTTTTAATCAAACTCATCTCATTTTATTCCTCCTTTACAAAACTTTTCTTGGAAAAACAAATTGTGTACCCTCAATATGTCTGAAATGGAACGACATTTAGATTATACCCTGAATGTCCAAGAATGCAGAAATACCATAGAATGATATTTCGTTTTACTCCAGATATCAGTTTAAAGATACTATGTCCCTTTTGCAGCCAACATCAAATTCTGTAGAACTTTGCAGGAATTATGAATATGTCATGTATGTCCTATCTGTGAAATTTAAACGTTAGCAGTGTCCTTATATTCAAATTATGCAAGGAAACCCGTTTACTTGCTAGACTTCACTGTCAGACACTATTGAGTGACTGACTGGCTTTTTCATCTTTGGTAATAACATACATAAAATGAGCTGTAAAGGGTACATGAGCATTTGTCTACATCAATAACCCACTTCTTGTAATGGCCAAAATTAAACTGATTGAATCTTTGCGCAGCATAAAACGTACGACCATTCGGTACAATGGTCTGAAAAATCAGACTATTACTTACTGGCTCTATAGCTCCTAAGTCGATTCGACAACTAATAATCGTTATTTTCCCACTTAAAGACATTTTCAAGCCCCCTTTTTTAGGGAAGTTCTAAATTAGTATTGTCTTTCAAATGCCGTTGGAATTTAACCTTTTCATTTGTTTGGCCTGCAAATGGGACATAGTACCTTTAAGATATTTTCAGTATAAGATAGTAAATAGGATTCTGTACTTCAACAAGCAACTGTATAAGATGAAAATAGTGAGTAATGATAAATGTTCTTTTTGTAAATAAGAGCTTGAAGATATTGTACATTTCTTTTATAATTGTGAAATCAGTAAATCAATCTGGAATGAAACGGTGAAATGGATAAATGAAGGTTCTGGAATACAGTTAGAGTTTAATTTAGAAAATGTAATTTTGGTTTTGAAGACAAAAGAAATGATGCTTTAAATTGCATGGTGACTTTGACTAAGCATCAACTATTTGTACAAAAGCTTAACAACAAAATTCCAAATTTTAGTTCTTTGAAGAAGACAATTATTCAATATTATGAAGACGAGAGATATATTCATTTTATATCTGGTATGTATAACAATTTTTTTTTACTAAATGGCAGGCACTTCATCATTTGTTTATATGAAGAACAAAAGGAGAGAAATGTGAAAGTATTTTGTTTTATTTGAGTTAAAGTAAGACTTGATTTCATTGAATTATAAAATGTTTTGTTTGATTTTGATTCAATAAAATAGCCTATGGAGGGCTAAAACGTTTAACAAACAAAACAATTATTCCTTCATCAACCAAACGACTTTTTTTTTTCTCTCTCAAATAAATAGGCCTATTTTAATCCATATTGAGGCAAGGTTGATGAAGCAGACATCGGAACTATTTGAATAAATGATGGTTGTTTTCAAGATTCTTGTTGTTTAACAGCGAGAATAGGGCACCCTATCTATCATGATGCCATCGTTAAGGGACAAGCACGGGAAACGAGTTAGAGACATTTGCGTCATCGGTAACTATCCCGGGATACCACAACAATCATTTCATTTTGAGCGCTTCGCCAGAAAAAAATCTATATGGTCCTCATGAAAGCACAGCTTTAAACTGCTCATAATTACTGGGTTTTGTCAATGGGACCGTTATAGCATGATGGGAGGACTCCTCAATGGCTTCCGCTCTTGGCAAAATCGATAGTCTTTGTAGCTCCTGCGATGTGTGACAATTTCTCTGCTTATCCTGTTAAGAAGTGCACCATTTCTTTTGCGAGCATCACAGAGATAAGTGGATATAACGGTCCCAAGATGAAAAAAAAACCCAATAGAGTTAGCAGAATCCTATCCTTAAGAGGAAAATTTGTCGATAGGGATTAGGGGAATCGTAAATACGAGGGATGTTTTTTAGTTTTTGTATCGTGATCGATATGAAAAAATGCCTGTCACTTCACTTTATCAATTTGGATCTTTCAAAATAGATATTTTGAGGAACTTCAATTGAGCGCCAAGTGTGAAAAACACACCGTGACACAAAGGCATGTCGGTCAGGTTTAACTTTCTAAAAAGCCTCTGGTATTGATTGCATCCTCTGTGTCGAGAGTACTCTGCCCTGGGAAGAGGGATAGTTTAGGGAATAAGAGGGAGAGGAACAAATGCAACCAAGCGAACAAAGAAGTTGTAGGGGAGAATGCAATTAAACATGATAATCTGTAGGAATTAGAACGAATCGACTGAATGGACAATAGCTTTTTAAAGCTTGAAAAACGCTAGCGTTTTAACGAAGGGATGGCTGACTTATTCCTATCCCTGCACTCGAGTTGTAAGATTGGAGAGATGACAAGTCGGAAGAACACCAAGATTAGGAAATCGATGGGGGCAATTAAAGCACCTCATGCTGACACTCCTGGTCTCTCCCCTCCTTCATCTAATCGGCCATCAAAACGGATAAGAGCGGCTAAAAGATCGATTAATGATAATTAATCTCCAACTTATCTGCTCAAACCCCTCGCTTTTATACACTATCTTGTTTCATTCTGTATGGCAAAAACCAATTACATAAACTTAAAAAAGGAGACTATAACAGAAATGCATTTGCAGTTTTGCTTTTAAGATCTCGTGGCTTTTAAAATGGTGGGAACTATTTTGATCCGACGAATTTACGATGGGAAATACTCCATGTTACAATTGTGTTATTATTACTATTTTTTTAACCTCACTAGAGTAAAGGGACCAAGAATCAATAGGATCCCCTTAGAGAACAACAGTTTCCAAAGGTGATTATGAGTTGCTGGAAAGGAAATATAAAATCATACAAACTTTGAATAGCTACAATTGATTATTAAGGACACAAAGAAGTCATGAAATCATAAATAATATGTTAATGTCTCTTGTGTTTAATTTACGCATATTCAATTAAAAGATTGATTAATGTGGTACGTTATCAAATTAATGTGGAATTTGTAATGGATAAGAGATTTAACACCAGGCCCTGCAGATGTCTATCAAGATTCTCGCCTGACACAAATGAGTTTTGATGGACGTAACGGTTTTCTTTTTGGTGTTTTGCTGAGGAATGTCAAATAAACGAAGTTTTATCTTCTTATTACTCAGGAGTAACCATCGAATATGGCTCTTTTAAAATAGTGGTAACAAGAGAGGAACGGTCGATGTGGAGAAGTATGGCATTATGCTTGCAATAACAGAACAATATGGACAGCCATTTCAGCCTCGTTATATTAATATGGTGACTCAGAACACAGATATGACTAAGGAAACTTAATGGTAAAAGCCGTTTAGTGTCTAATAGCGTACGCTTGACTGCTCGGCAGTTTTAATCTACTTTCAATTGGTCTATACTAACCAATTGTGTACAAGATAACAATTCACACAATCGCTGACAAATGCTTCAAAAATGTCATGATCCGCATCAACGAAAATCAGCTCAAAGTCCCCCAAATCCTCTCTCCTCATATTATTACTTTTCATCTCTGAAGTACCATTGTGTGACCCTTTCTGCGCGATGGATAAGGGAAAACAGATGTGTGCGCGAGTGCGTGCGTGTGCATTTGGTGTTGAAGAAGTGGCGAAACAAAAGATGAATGAAGGAATAAAAACACGCATAACGTCGTAAAATTAATTTTAAAATCTGCACTAGAGAAAGGAAAGAGGAATGATGTCAATGGCATATCCCGTGCTATAACTGCGAACGAGCAACCCCCCCCCCCACACACACACACACCTATCTACCTACAACAGAGAGGACAAGAGCTGTATCGTACACATGCATCGTAGTAATATTGAAATTAAGATGAAATGGTGATGAAAGAGATGTGAGTTGAAATAACTACAATGCTCAATACTTAGGAATGGATGAACAAACAGGCCGATAAGTATTAATGTTAAACGCAGTCGTAATTAATAAAAATATTATTGTAAAAAATAAATTAGTTTTTATGATATTAAAATGACTCTTCTATATTGATATCTGGATGAGATGTAAACATGCTTAGAATCGCTACCATGTTCAAATTCATTGACCATGCACTAATTCATTGGGATATAACCCCTCTTCCCTCCTCACACTCGCGCACGCACACCTGTCTTTTCTTTTCTGTGGGTACAATTTGCGAGACAACCCGTTTAAATGTCGGTTACGCCTTCTGGATGGGTGAGTTTCCTTTTACCAGCTTAGGGCAGTGTTCCGTCAAAAAGATGTGAAAAGAAACAAATACCCTTAAAATGCCGCCTCATCCGATTTAAACTAAGTACTAATCGCATATGATAATGCTTTAACGTACAAGGACTCTTACTGCAATCGTTCAATAGCGATTAAGATTGCAACATATTTAAAGAAAGGAGCACAAAAAGAAAGAAATGTAATGGTCGAATGATAAGAAGCATTTTAAGGAGTATTAGAATGCCCCTTTGTTAACTGATGAGAGAACAGGCTTTTTTGCAGGCAACTGGCAAATCAAAAGTTTAACATTCCATATGTCTAATTCTTTTCCTTCTATTAGAATTTTATTTTTAGTCATTATGTTCACTGTTCAGGCTGCTGAACTGGCGTAGTCAGGATTAAACCAAGGTTAAATGAAAATGCGTAGACGAATAAAGGGGGGAGGGGTGTATTTGGGTTTTAAAAAAATCAAGATCCTTTGAGTATTAGGCTTTCATTGCCATGCCCTGCACTTAATTTAGAAAAAAATGCCTTTTATTTATTCTTTTCTTGAATGACTCGACGATACCATTTCGTCATGTTTAAGTTGACATGCTGTTAAACAACGAAAGTGTTTCAAGTACGGCACAAAACAAAGTACCAGCATAAAATACAGCAGTAATTTTATCTTTTATCAATGGTGGCCATAACCATTAAGCTGAGTGGATACGTCGCCACATTTGCCACACTCAACCCAGGTGATGTAAATGGGTACATGGCAGGAATTAATTCCTTGAAATGCTAGAGCGCCGTAATGGCAGCGATGCTAAAGCCAGGGTAATAATCAGAAGTGTCAAGTCTGACAGATATGAGCGCTATACAAGAACCCAATATTATTATTATTATCTTCATTATCTCAGCCCGATTTTCACGTCTTTTTCGACTGGTGACGATATCTGTCATCGATAATGTTTGTGCCTTTTAACGTCTTTAGCACAAACCTCGTGTAAAATTACGATTGTATATTTGAAGAAAAGAAATTGTTTATGGTGATTTCATGAACATTTCGTCAAATCTGCATATTTTTACCTGTACACTTGTTTGACATGTTTGATAACGAATCCACGCAAGACTTACGATTTTGTGCCCAGAATTGTTGAAAGGGTCGATTTGAAAAGACCAATTGTCATAAAAACAATATTTTCAAAGCATTAACAATATTCTCGACCATATATAAAGTTAATAGGCTAAGAGTATTATCTGAGGCCATGAAGCCCACTTTAAAAATCGATGGGAATGGGAAATTGATTACGGAAATAAATTACATCCCAGTTCCGCCATTTCTTTACCGTGTAATCTAGGTTGATAAATGAGGTATCCACCCTACTATTCACTGCATTTTATCACCCTTACAAACCCTGGATTCCGGTATCCCACTTTTATCACTGTCTAAAGATCATTAAGTCACATTGATTGATTATGTTATTTAGTTATTAAGGTAGAACTCATGAGATTAATAACTTATTCATGGCTAATTCGAGCAAAGATCGGCTTATTAACTTATTAAGGTTTCTCCGGAAAAGAATAATTATTGAAAGTCTCCTGTCTTTTCTTATTTAAAGATCCCCAGTGGGGTAGTAAATTGTTGTTGCTTCGAAAAAAGCATTTGTTCCCTGCCGTTTCTTTTCTCCATTCATACAGGCTCTTCAATTGATTATTTAAGCAAATGGAACGTATGGTCACAGTGGTTATTGGAATGAATGTATGCAGTTGAGCTTAATGTTTTAATCAATACCTCTTAAGTCTTTGATGTTACTATGATGCATGTTTATTCGATATTGTTCTTTGTCATGCGTCATTAATATGGGTTTGCTGCTAGCCGTCGCTCTAAGGATAAAAATTGCAAGTTAATTAAAAATTATTCAACCATATTCATTCAAAGCAATATTTACCATATTTACGGGTCGCAAAACAAAGTGTTTCTCAAATGGCATGATTTTTCTGAAAACGAGAATACTATTTTCAACAGACATTACACCCTTTGGTTAAGAAACTGCCAGGAGAACACTAAGAAGATGAGACAGGAATAATTGGAATGATCGAAAGAGAGAGAGAGAGAGAGAGAAAGAGAGAGAGAGAGAGAGAGAGAGAGAGAGAAAGAGAGAGAGAGAGAGAGAGAGAGAGAGAGAGAGAAAGAGAGAGAGAGAGAGAGAGAGAGTTGGAAGAGGGGAAGAGTGTATAAGAACCATGAATTGAGGAAAGAACATTCCTTTAATCATGCTGAACCGAGATATGATGGAAGTGACACAAAATCGATGGGAGTGGTGGTTATGTCAAACATAACATTTATTAATACACACTTGGAAAAACGAGAGCGTCGGTTGAATGAGATTTATATCCATGAAAACAGCTTATTGCTTCAGCACAATAAACAATTGTTAAAGGGATAATTGAGTTTTGATGCAGAGGGCGCTACACAAAATATTTTGTGTGTGAGATAATGAAAACTTAGTGTCAACCTTGAAAGAATATACAATTTAAATGACAAAATCATCTTTGTTTGATCGGTTCAGAGACGGCTGAAATATCCATAAATATAACCATTTCTAATATTTGTGGTGCCCCACAAATATTCGGTAATTTTGAACCAGCCGTTGAAAAACGAGATAGCGCCTTATAGGTTTTATTCCAGCCAATGCCAATATTGGATTTTCATTGGCCTTTTCGTGTTGGTTATAATACGCACAACCAGCCGGCCCGTGTATTGTTATTATTAATTAATTAATTAATTAACGGTCACCGTATTTTTTTGAAAGTTGAGCTGAGTTGGTATGATCGTATTCAATCTAAATTCACACATTTTGTGGTCTAACATTACCTTTATAGCAGTTTTAGGTTCTAAAAGGGCACTAGAAATTTCATAAATAAGAATAAGAGCAATAACCATGCAAATTTGAAGGCATTTGCGGTCTTAAACAAGAACTCAACTATCCCTTTAACATGACATGTTTAACAACTTTCAAAGCATACCACCCGTTTTCATTTGGTGGACCATGATGCCTTGTATTCAGTTTGGTTAGAAACTTTCATTACAAATATCAACAAATATGACCTATTTAGCCAACATAAGAAACATTTATGCCATCTGGTAGATATACAATTTCGTTGCTGAAAATTATAAAATCTACTTCGTACTTAAGACTGTGGTGTAAGGATATTTGGTGCTCTCCGTAAAGTTGGAAAAACATTTTTACCATAAGCCCACTGAAATGTTAAAATGTGACAGGGTTTTGTGTAAAACAACAAGGGAAAAAAGTACTTTAGATTACAACCAGTATGACCAGAAGATTATCTTTCATTATACATTTGTTTGCTTCGCCACTTTCATTAAGGAGTCAGGCAAAACAAAAAACAAACAACACAACCATCATACAAAGCTTCTTAAAATTACAGGCTTTTTATGAGGCGGGGGGACTCATTAAGAGTGTCCACTCAATCCAGAAAATCTGAATGCCAGTTAATAAATAACGTCACCAAGAAGCAAATTGAAGAGTAGAGGTCATCATTCTAAGAGTCCACTCATAGCCCTTCTAGCAATCATGTATCTAATGAGAATTTGTATGCGTTTTTGTTTTTATGCCCCCAAATCCGTCTAATATTACGATCGGATAAACTTAGGAAATGACCTTTCAAACTCTGCATCAATCAGCTCGGACTTATCCTCCACATTTAGAATTTATGCTGCTTCTTTCTAACTCTTATTTGTAACTTGTACTTCTACTTCGATTTAATCAGAATGTACTTTAATGAATTTGGCGGGTATTGAAGAATATGTTTTTTTATGGACAGATTTCAGATACAATCATTTGAAAGCATTCATGCACTTTATAAAATTATTCTCGTCTATAACTTTAACTTACCATTATTATATAGAGGCAGACCTCGAGGGGGCGCTTATGAGCAGGGCCCTTTTCTCCCCCATTTTGGTGTTGGCTAATTACGATCATGACGAGACACACGTAGATGATTTCTAGTCATACGATTTATATCATGAAAGAAACTTTCTGGAAGCTATTTGTAAAGGTTGATTATGTGAGAATGTCGTTTTTGCAGTAGATGCACTGCACCCAGAAGTGGGAGCATGGGACCACACACGCATTTGACATGAAAGTTTGGTCCAAGGAAGAGTAATCCTTTCCAGGGGATATTTTCTGTTATGATATTCTCCCACACTGACTTCAAAGAACGAATTAGCTAATACATCATTTGGCATCTTTACACCTGAACTCAACTTTCTCTTTAAACCCCCCCCCCCTCCACTTTATTGTTATGCTGATACCCATTTGCTGAACGCATGAAGCTTGGCGCTCCAGAGGTAAACGCCCTCTCTGTTTGAAATCTTAGATCCGCCACTGTAAGGACGTATTTCGTATCGGGGTATTTAACTTAATGTACTTTCCATTTTAATTTCCGTTCACGTGACAAGTGTAATTTACTCATTACTTGATATTATTTTTTGTTTTTTTATATTTGGTTCACTGGATTGCAATTTGTTCGGCCTTCCCCCAGAGTAATGCATATAACTTAGATTTGTCTGGATGTGTTGTGGGAGAGGGATTTAGTAACAATAATTACTAGAAGATTTACGAACTGATTATTGTAAAGAATAACTATTTTTTTCAATGAAACACACAGAAAAAAAATAAATAAATAAAAATGAAAAATAAAAAAACTATGTAAAATATGTCGTCGATGTATTCATTATCCAAAGTTCCTTTTGCATATTAACGACATTTTTCGAATTCACCACCACCGAGAAGATTATTAGATAGATCATGTCCATGTAAAATTACATTACATACATTTATCTATTAGTTTGGAAGTTCTGTAATCAGGCAAATGTTCAAAATGTTCCTGGTGTGACAGAAAAATCACCAAGGAAAAAGGAAATAAACAAAAGAAGAAGATTAGATTGAACCTTAAAAATTTGTGATTTCATATCTTAAAATTGGGTTTTTATATTTTTGCCTGCCTTTCAACTGCTCGTGAAACATGGCATTAAAGATATTTTACATTTAGTATGCTGCCTTATTTCTTTCACTGAAAGTGTGTTGTTGCTAATCACAGTATCACAATGTCCATGATTCTAATCCGCCAATTCGAAATAGCGTGAATACGTGATATATATGAAGTCATTTGGCAGACAAGGGGCATATAATTATTCCAGGGCTTTAAAAAAAATATTTTTGATTATTCCATTCTATATCACTAAATGGTTCTTTCCCTGTTTTAGATCCAAACTTCGGTGAAATAGAGATCCTTGTCAAATGATCACCTTTCAATTATGTTCTTTTTGTACCTATGATAGTAAAAACTGAATGATTACGTTGAGATGATTTGTTGACTTGTCTACGTATTCGCTGCCTTTTTTCAGATTTTTGAGGAAAAAAACTTTCACAAATCGAAATATTGATCATTAGACGTAGTTAGACGTAAATCATCTTATCCTATACTACACTTTCTGAATGAAGAAGATATGTGCGACCCTATAGATGTAAACACATTTGCGTAGCCAGATTTTTCATGGGTGTGCGTGTGTGTGTGTTTATGTGTTTTGTGGGAGTTTCAGATCAGTTCAGTTCAGTTTATTTCCATATTTCACAAACCATGTTACACATTTTCATTTTTGCTGACAAGAAATATTTATGATAAGAATGATACATAATTATTTTCAATACACATACTTATATAAAATATATTACACCACTCTGGTTTGCGTGTAGTTACTTGTAAATGAAGGATTAGGTAACATTAGAAATGAGGATATGAAGGAGCCTTAGTTAAATCATATAGCTTGTTGGTTGTAGTCCTCAGAGGGTAATACAATGGTGTAAATCTAACGAATGTGTGGGAAGTAACAAGGAATATTTGGAAAAGGGTAAGTAAATAAGTATCATTAAAGTGTGCATGGAATGTAAATGAATATATACCGAAGTACATACAAGCAAGGTGTGGATGTTAGCCTAAACAAACGTGCTATAAAATGAAAGGCAAGATAAGAACGATAAGCTCACTTTTCACAGAATGCTGAATGTACCGACAGTATGTCTTGTGGAGGGGGCCAAATATTTTCCTGTCGCCCCCACCGCTACCCCCGCTAAGCAATTATGTATGTGGACATGCAGCCTAACCCCTTTGACCGATAGTGTATATTTTGTAATGTCACACTGATGAATGGGTCATCGCCATCCTGCTAAACTCATATATCTAGGTCCCTCTGATTTTAGGATCATCAACCCTTCTCCCGATACTCCTAACACTTTAAATAACCCTATTCTATGTTTTGATCTTTACACGACTAGGTTGATTCCTAAACCACAAACATACTATTGTTTTTCCCATCACTTATGCCATGGAATGATTTAGTTTATTCTCTAGGGGGAAAAGTTTGGAGGGAGATGGATCAAAACAGATCTGAAGAGGATACATGTAGTTAAGAGGTCAACCTTTCTCATTGTTGGTCTATTTTGTTGTTTTAGCAGCTGGACATTCTTTGTTGACAGTCGGAAAATAAAGCCAAACGGATTTTGTTCCATCTGTCCAATGTCCTCTTTGTATTGCATTTTCTGTCCTCGCTTCCTTCCTTCAGAGGCAGACAAGAGTGTGTCTAGTCAGGGGGGTCGCTGATCGTACTAGGGGGACGGAATGCAAAGGATTGAGAGGGTCTCGAGGAAAGTTTATTTTCTTCTAAGGTTAATAATCCCATTTTCCTTTCTCTTTCCTTCCTTAAATTTTGCTATTCGAATGGGAGGTGCCCTGTGCCCCGTATGTCCCTGGCGCTACGCCACTTTCCTCTTGCTTATAATACTATGTACTCTTCCTACAGGTCAACGTCACTCCCATGGACCCATACAACATAAAACGAATCAAACACCCATATAATTTATGCTAGTTTAGAGCTCCCCCAGTATGCGGATTCCGGGTAGCTAGACCTCCCCTTTTCTTAATTTAAAAATGCTGCTACAGCCCCACTCTATCCCCTGTCCCCTTTAGCGAGTCCTGGAGGGCTAGTGAGATATATTTAAAAGAGGGGGCTAACAATATCATTTACACCCTTTCCGCCCTATACCCCTTCAAAAAGTATTTGCACTATAATTGCTTTCCCTTAACCCTCAGGAACGACCAGGGCCATGAACTAAACTGTCTATAGAAGCGGTTACCTTTGTTTATGAATCGTATCGGGATAACGACTAGCGATAAAAATGGCTGAAGGTTTGGGTAAACCACGGAACTTGCAGGAATACAAAAATCTTGCTCGAAAGCGAACGGCCCAGCCTTACTTTCAGAACTACGAGTATCCAGGACTAACTGGTCAGACTTCCACTGATAGTATTGCTGCTTTTAAAAGGTAACTGTTATTCTGAATCTCAAAGTTTTTAAGGACTCTGATTGTAGGAGAGAAATGGAAGTTTATTATGTAACGCTATGGACAAATCCAGAATTTCGTCAAAGTCAAAATAATGATGAATTCGAATATGTATTTTAGCTCGGTAAGGCATGTATTTATGCCATGAAGGTATCATGTTAAAATATATTACTTTTATTAACTTGGTTGGAGCTCTAGAACATAATTGGAAGAGGCAGGTTGGGTTTTTAAAAGCTAGCACGGTCAAGTTGTGCCCCCCTTAAATCTGCCACTGCGCCGGCCTTTACCCTGGACAAGGACAGCTCTACATAATTTGTGCGTTATATTTAGCTAATAATAAAGTCTACTCAAATAAATCTGAATAGAGCTGGGCCCTATTTCATAAAACATGTCATCAGTATTAAGTATGTAAACTGCTATGACCTACTGAAATATATTGCAATTGAGTGGCTGTGAGCAAGTATGTCACTGATTTTGAAACTTGTTACATTGATTTCGATAAGTTTTATCAAACAGGACCCTGATTAATTTAAATGATCTCGGTTTTAAACAGGTATAGATTCAGACCGCGGTTGTTGAATGATGTTTCTTTTCGCAATCTTTCAACCACTCTTTTGGGGGAACCCGTCTCTCTTCCGATCGGCATAGCACCTACAGCCTTTCATCGCTGGGCCCACGAAGAGGGAGAGATAGCTACAGCCAAAGGTAGTATCATTTATACAAACTGAATGATGTCATAATTCCTCACAATAGATTCCTTATATATGGACTGTTATAAGTGAAGTGGCCTCCCACCCCCCCCCCCACACACACACACATATGATGGCCCAATCAGCTCCAAACTTTCTTGGTTTTTCTCGCTTACATTACTGAAGTGAAAGACTGAGGTAAGGATGTGAAAGAAAAAAAAACTCCACAAAATTACATTCATTTGACGGGGTATTTTGTCACGTTAGTATTTCTGGTTAATTTGTGTACAGACTTTAATTTTTGAATACGAAGCACGCACATGGGGGTATACATCCAAAAAGATGTTCTCACCTAGCAGTTATGTATCCTAACGAGGTTCATGTAGTAGACTCGTCTAAGAGGTAGACATCTGGGAGCCTCTTTGTCACCGGGGTGTCTTTTTCATTCCAAAATTATCTGACAAGCAAGCAGCAACAATAAAAATAAAAAGAGGAAAGGTCGTCATTTTTATGTCTTTTCCAATCCAAAAAAATTCCGATGTTAAAAAGCAGAAATTCACTCCCAGGATTTTCGGAATATTCTCGGGGGAAAAAAGAATAAGAGAAAACCTTCATATCTTTGGATTGATAAAATGGGGGCCAACTTCGGACTCACTGATTAGTAGTAAAAGTCAGTCTTTGCTGGTTATAACCTTACCATCGTGATCAACTTTGAATCATAAAGGTGCCTCGGCAGCAGGTGCCGCCATGATCCAGAGCAGCTTCTCTGCTAAACACGTGCGAGATGTGAGGGCAGCTGCTCCTCAAGGGGTTCTCTGGAAGAACATCTACATTTGGAAGGACCGACGTATCACCAAGGCCTTGGTCAAGGCAGCCGAGGAAGCAGGCTACATGGCCCTGGTGATCACGGTTGATTCACCGATGACCGGAGTCGATGTAGATGAATTCAGAAGGAACTACATGTTTTACAATCACAAGGATATGCGGTAGGTAACTTTAAAATAACTTTGAAGGATTCGGAAAAAGAAGCCCTATAAAAGTATACTTCATCGACAATGATCGACACCAGTTAAACTTGCAGAAGGGCATTGGTTCATCAGTTAGGGTAGTATTGCTTCTTCACAGGATAATGTGCATTTGCTGTTCATCCGGACATGTAGGAGCTGCCACATTATGCAGATGGACAATTTGGATGCTTAGTTCAGTATTACATGGCAATTCGAACGCTAACTAATTTCTTTTTTACGATTTGCAAGTGACTGGTTTCTCTGTGCACACACATGATCCAGGCATTTTTAAGGCATTTCTATTCCGTTCGGACTTAAGGTACCCCTTATTGGATCTCGGGTTAGAGAAACAGGAAGAAGCAAAGAGACAAGGAGACGACAACCTGATACTGTACTTCGCCTCTCAGTACGACTCTAGTCTGACATGGAAAGACGTCGAGTGGGTCAAGACACTCACATCACTTCCTATAATATGCAAGGGAGTACTTACGGGTAATTCTTCATAATGCTTGAATCATACCCTGACATTGAAAATTGATACCAGGGGGGGGGGGGTGTAATCTTTTCATAGGAGGTGCCACGAAGGACAGTTTTGGATTTAAAGAATTACTCCTGTAATACTTTGCTGAAACGACGAGATTTTAAAGCAGTTAACCATGTGAAAACAAAGAAAATTTACCTTGTAAAACAAAAGTACATGTACTTAGCATTTGTTTAGGAAGGGGCATTGTCGAAAAACCTTATTTTGGCAATTCAACGAAGATCTAGGAGGCTCTAGGGCCATTCTTTTATAGCACTTCAATGAGGTTTCATTTGGAATATAATTCATCATGGATTTCCTTCCCAAAGCACGTGTATTCTCGTGTATTCCAAATATTTTGAAAATATCGGATTTTGTCACAATAGTGCCCTTTGTTATAATTTTATATCGATATTATTATTATTATTATTATGCAGATCTTTGGTAGTGAGCGAAACATCCGCTCAAACTACAAATGGAATATCCATAGCGTTTTAATCATGGTAATCTGGAAATACGTTATGTTTTCTATTAAAAAAAAACATACTAGGGTGGAAACTATTGTCAAACTGATACACTTTTGCCTGACAAAGAATCGCCCTTTTATCAATTTCTGAATATAATTTTTTACAAAATTAGGTCGAGCTGCCAAGCAGGCTGTGGAAGCAGGAGCGAGCGGTATCATTGTTTCAGCTCACGGTGGTCGGCAGCTTGATGGAGTCCTTGCTCCGGTAGGTAGTGCCCTAATCAATTTGGTAGAAAAGACGACATACCTTTATCGGATGCACTGTTATGTGAATTTATGTCATTTTAAAGACGGGTTTTAATTAATGTATTAAGGAAATGAGAGGTATCCGGACTACGGATTACACTGGCAAGGTCTTTGGTACGACATCAATCTACATTTGCTACACTCCAACCATGTGTTAGTAAGTGTGTACCTGGGGGTGTTTCATAAAGCTGTTCTTAAAGTTACGCATGATGCCCAAAGTTTTTCCTGATCTTTTAAACAAGTGTGACTATATTTCCAATAACCTGAATTAAGTTATGGCAAAAAATATACTTTCCATTAAAAATGTTTGTTATAATAAGAATGTTAATCTACATCTGCACAGTTCAACTTTAGTTGATGCAGTTAAAAATGATTGAGCATCCCATTTGGCTATTCATATATAAGTCATTCGTAAAGTCATGCGTAACTTTACGAACGGCTTTATGAAACACTCCCCTGGTAGGATTTATTCCTTGAATTTGCCGAGCGCTACGATTGCCGAAACTAAAGTTGGGGTATTCATATCCAACGTCCTTTCGTAGCACATAGATACGTTATATCATAATGTGATATGCGCTGTATAGACAAGGGCAACATATTATTATTATTAAAATATTTGATATATAGCATGGCAGATCCACAGTTTTTGTGAATGAGGGGGCAGACATCCCTAAAATTTGCTGATAAGCAAAACAAAAAAAGAAAAGGGGGGGGGGGTGAACATATCATATTATTTCAGGTCCTCTTAGCAAATAATTCTTTGACAAGCATACAAATATAAATACAATAATTCAAAGAATTAGGCCAGCAATTATCATTCATCCTTTTTTTCTTTTTTTGAGCTGCTTGAAAGAGAAAGTGGGCTATGCCTTTTTCAGAAAGTGACTGCCCCGAGGAAAGTGATTCTATGGTATGAACACATGTATCCTGTATATTAAACAAATTCTTGACATTGTAATGCATTACACTTAGTATAATCTGATGGATTCGGCAAAGATTTTTATCCAAACATCCAAGACGAATTACTAGTAGTCTATTTTTCAAATGATATCCAATTTGTTATGAATTTTCAGTCATGGAATGTGCAGCAGAGCGAAATAAAGGGCAAGGTCAAAAGTGAAAAGGTGTAGAATACACTGCTCTTGTTCGACTGTGCATTCAAGTTGCCCTATTGTCAACAGTTGTTATGGTGTTTAAAAAAAAGTATTCCTAAACACACGAAAAGATGAGGAATCAATATCACGATCGAAACTACTCGAAAAATTACCTTCAAATCTAAAAACTGAAATTGCCCTTGAGTTGATTTTTCGAAGGGCTTTGAGATCATTTTCACCCTATTTTCTAGACAGATTGACGCATTAGCGGAAGTAGTGGAGGCTGTTCTCGGTCGAGGCGTTGAGGTATACATGGATGGAGGAGTACGGAGTGGAACAGATGTCCTCAAGGCTCTAGGTAGAGGGGCTAAGGCTGTGTTTTTAGGACGACCTGCTCTGTGGGGTCTTGCTTGCGGGGTAAGATATATTTCGGTTGTAGCTTACTGCTTCTGAGATGCCCTCTCTATAGAAAACGACTTTTAAGCTCAATTCATTTTTCTTTGGATAGACACACGAATTTCACAGATAACAATTGCAAGAATAAGAAATAATGCCACATTGAGCATTGTGTTGTTGTATGCCCTTTTATGAGGAAAAAAGACAGACAATGACAAATGAAGGTTGGAGAGCCACGTAAGGGCGTCATCTGACACGAGAACACATACATGGATTATTCAGGACGAAATTGTGATCATAATCTTGCCAAAATGATTAGATTCTTACCAGCATTCTGTTTGTTTTGTTTTTTTTTATAACAGGGAGCCTCTGGAGTAGAGCATATTTTGAAAATCTTAGGGACTGAATTGGACTTTGCCATGGGCCTATGTGGTAAGTGTATTCTTCCATTATTCCTAGATTGAATTATGCAAGACCCATCGACCATCGTATAACAAATTTATCATAAAATTTGACCATATTTTGTCACGAGAAATTTAGAGAAGCAACCGTTCAATCTTATAAAAGATATAGCATTTAAAAAGAAGACTTGTATCTATAAAGTTCATTATCTATGGCTCTTCAATTGAAGATCAAATCAACCCTTGCCCTTTTTTCTGCTAACGGAATTGATATGCTACTGTAATGGGGACAGCGTTGTCCAACCTGTTACCACAACTCAGAGTGTATAGAATTAAAAGTATTAGTTCATAGCGTTTTATATTGCTCAGTTTCAGACAATTTAGAGGGGCACTGTAAGCCTTTGACGCTCATACGAGGGCCTATGGGTTCGATTTTTTCCTCTCTTTTCATACGTGGTCGAGCTCTTTTACCCACATTTATCCCTCTAAACCCAGGTGTATAAAAATTGTCTACCTTGCAATACTGGGGTAATAACAATTGCAGGGCCCTCAAAAGGAGTAGTGATAGTTCAATAATTTTTAAAGAGAAGTTCAAATTCATGTTCAAGTTTAAGTTTAAGGTCAAGGTTGCCTTGGGCAAATTAGACTACATCATAACGATGGAGAATATTCTACTCTCGTAAACAGAAGTGAAAGTGTATTTCGGTGATAAATTTTCTCTTTGATTTCTCGTTATGCCTGCTCTCATAAACATGCTATTTCGGAGGGCTCATTTTACTTGAACTCTGTCGATGATAAATCCTACCAAAATTAGTGTCAATTTGTTTACAACATTTTAAAAGCGAAAAACGTACTCCTGCAAACTAATACAACATAGATTCAAGGTAAGTCTTGTCAATTCGCGATCACTGGGAACAGGAAATTGATGCAAATCCTTTAATTATATAGTAATACTTATCTCTCCTGCTTTTTTTTCTTCTTATTTTTGTTTCTTGACGTTAAGGTTGTTCGGATGTAAATGCTATTCCACCTGATGTTGTCGTCCACGAATCCTTCTATAATACGTCCAAGGCCAAATTATAATATATTAGCGGCATCGGTGGAGAAATGGAGAAGCGTTGGCCCACCCATTGAAGGATGAGCTGATGTCGTGGGGTCACATAAATATTAGGTAACTTAATGAAATGCAGGAGAACAAGGCTATAGAGTGTTGAAAGGATGCGCATTATTTCACATTGTCTTTCCGTCTCAATTTCTTTCTCTCGCTTTCTCCTTTTTTCCTTTTGTTTCACCATTCTATTTTGACGGAACCACGTTGGCCCTTGTGCCCCCCCCCACCCCACCCCCGGAGCTATGCCACCGAGCAACAAAATACCGAGTTTATTTAGAAATGTCTGTTAATACTGAGTTTCAACACAACATGTTTTGCAAGACATTGAGATACAAGAGGTAGAAATCATGAAGGCCACAGGAAGAGGTTCAAGGACACGGTAAGAGCATCTAAGGACATGGGCATTGAACCCATCATATATTATTGGGAAATCGCAGAGTCTGGCAACACGCAAAGGCCAATTGAGCAACTGTTGAAGCAGCCCAGGGCCTAGCGAGCAACGCACTACACTCGGGCAACGACAAACCCCAACCAAAGGCCCTTTGGCCTTTGGGTCTATGGCCTTGCCCTCAATATCCAAGGCAACTTAAAGCTTGGATCGCCGTTTGCATCTATTTCGAACCAAAATACACCATATCATTATGAAATGACGGACATGGTAATTTTCATTTTAAGAACGAAGAACAACATCTTTTTCATCTGATGGAGATACAAAGTCATACATCGTGGCAATACATGCAATGTTTTTATTGTTTAATGATTTTAAGTAAGTGTGTTACATAAGTGACTTTGTTACTTTACTTGAATAAACCTACAAATTAATTGAATATTACTTAAATGTATACAAAATGTAAAGAAATAAAGGATATTAATGATCACCGATAAGCATCGCAAGATTAATATATGTCAAAATATTAAATATCATATATGTTATTAATACTATATTTTCTATTACTTTCATAATTATGGAATTACAAATGAATATTTCACGGATATAATATATTGTTATTACATCACGGTACGAGTCCATGACCTTTAAGTCACGAAGACCGTATTCCTGGAGTAGAATTCCACTCTTTGAGGAGTCATTATTAGGGATCAATTCGTTTTGTAGTGGAAATCCATTCTAAAGAGTAAATGAAAACACTACATTGGAATGGACTCCACTCTAATTTGAATTGGATTTTGGGAAAATAGCCAGTTCAGGTATCAACAGATAGTTGTTGATAGCTGGTCATACCAGCAGTTCCTGTTAGGGCAGTCCCGAATAGGCCAATCAAATTGCTTAGCTGCTGCTCAAACGATGTTGTGTATCACTGATTAAACAATTAATTACAAAACGAAAGTTATTTAACATTTCTAACACATTTAACATAAGAATTTGTGGAACAGACAAGTTGATAGTATGGAAGTGTACACTAACATCAGGAAAGGCGTCATTGCAGGACACAAAAGCAATTAGATCTGAAAGCAAGCCTGACCCTAACACAAGATTTTGTTTATTAAAGATATGAAAATAAAAAGGAAACGGAAACAAATGCTACTGCACAGTTCTGTGGCAGTTTAAGGATATCTCCAACAGGCTCATAAATCTCAAGTGCTCTAGTAAACCAGGTGATTCACCTTCATTTACACTAGCCAAGCATGCCACCCCTACGAGATCTATGATACGTGTCTAGCTCCTAAAAATAAATGCAACTTTCAAACACTAAACTAAAAGCAAAGAGACACGTATTATCGTTGGTTTGGAGCAAAAAGGATGTTAACCGATATACTTTAACACAGAGTTAGCACCCTTCTGGCTCGAAACAGACGATATGACTCCTACAAGAGTGGACTTCTACTCCTCCTTAATAAAGAGTTTCAAAAACACATATCTTACATTTACGAATTTTCCAAACTTGCACATTTACAAATATCACAATTTGTGTTTTGGTAAGTTGTAGAAGGACTCGTGCACTACAGTATCCTTTGGTATGTTATTCACATCTGTGCAACCTATAAATTGGAATGAATATTTGAAAAGACAAAATAAGATATATTTACGATTGAGATAAAGGCAGTTTCATGAATATACATCTGTTAATGTTTCAGTCAACATTATGTTTAACTTTGGTAGTCATTTTGAAGTTTGAATATAATTTATATTGATGCTCGTATATCATAGCGTGCAGATCGACTCTTGCTTGTCTTGAATTGTCATAATGTTACAGACAGCATTCCATTTTAAATATCCTGAGAGATCGCAGTGTTTAAAATGCATGCTATTATTTTCATGATGTTATCGCGAGTAATTTTCTTATGATTATGATTTTTTTTTAAATATTGTACAATTTAGCCTCTGAGGTGTGATGCATATTAAAATTCAGTGTATTTATAGATATATGTGTATCTATATATTCAGTTCTATTGATACATGCTTATTCACACAGACCCTCGCCCACACGCACACCGTACACAAATATTTGAAACTGACTTTCTTCACAAAGGCACAAAGAATGAAATGTCCATACCGCAAAGGGCCATGGCGTAATCCAGCTCATTGCGTAAGATACTCAAGACACCTTCTACTCCAGAAGCTCCCTGAAATGAAATATAAAGTGAAACTTTGTATGAAGACAAGTGGACTTTAGAGGCAGGGGGTCTTTGGGTACACATTCCTGCAGACTTTAGTACGTGTTCCGATGAGAAGCAACTTTTGAAGGGCAAAATTTAATAAGTTTTTTTTTAACAGGCGGTCGCTAAATCAGATTTGATTACATGCATATTCAGAGAAACTTCTTTATAAATACCACTCGAAGGAGACAAAGATAGTGCTTATGGGCAGGTGGTCTTTGTAGGCAGGTGGCCTTTATGAAGGGCTATACAACGTTTGTTATTACCATTATTATGATGATGATTACAAATTAATTAAGAAAACAATATCCAAGTATTCAATGATATCATATACACGCGCGCGCGATTCAAAAACAAATAAACACTCAAACAGAAACTGTCCCAGTGGCTGGGACCGTGCAGTAAACTTCGAAGTTCTGTTTTAAAATATTTACACGTTCAAGGTTCAAGCTTCTTAGTAATATTTAATCTCAAGGCATGATAAAAAAAGTATCACGTACCCCACAAGCCAGTCCCCATATAGCTGGTCGTCCTACAAATACAGCCTTAGCCCCTATAGCTAGAGCCTTGAGGACATCTGTTCCCCTCCGTACTCCTCCATCCATATAAACCTCAACGTTACGACCACGAACTGCCTCCACTACTTCAGATAATGCGTCAATCTAGGAAAGATAGATAAAATGACACATATATTCTGCCAGTAGTTGTTTTTGTGGAATCTTTAAATAAAATCTAAGAACAAATAATAACTATCTGTTGGATAAAAAGCTGTCAGGTGCCTGTTTTTGGTTTAGTGTTAGTAGTTTGTTCGTCCGCGATATTGAATATTATATCGATTATGATTTCATGAGATAATCAGGGCGCTAATTTTTCCAACCTTCAAATCCCCGAGTTATAACTTCACAATGAAGAACATTACTCACTTCATTTAATGACTTATTTTAACAGGTCCCCTAATTTTTGAAATGTGTTAAATGTCCTTCCATAACTGACCGATCATGCTCTCCACTGCAAAAGCTTTAAAAAAACCTTAAATAGGGAAAGAATGATATAGAAACACGATCTTCATTGCGATAAGGATCCAATATAAAAGTTTATGTATCATAAAGTTATATAAATGTATGGTTTTACTGTTAAATAACATATGTTAACTGGGGTTATATACCACTCCTAATCTTTCCTTTTTCTTGTGTTTACGTGTCGTGTTATCAACGACGCGGCTGGGGTGGCAATACTCTGGGGAAGGTGAATATCATTCCATTCTTAGTATAGAAAATGCTTCTCTATCATTTTGATTTTTTGAAGTTGTTTTTCTCTAACTCTTTTTGTGTTCTAGCCCTCTGAGTGGATGCAGTGAGAGTAGCTCCCGTAGCCCCGAAGGGTTAAAGAAAATAGAAAGAAAATGGGAAAGAGAAAAGGGGAAAAGGGCCAGAAAAGAAGACGCCTTGACCACATTACGCACCCCCTTTTAGTAACATTTAATTTCCAATAGGCCATTTTCGTATTGTAGCAAAATTTAATACATACGTCTTTGTGAAGTGCCTCAATAAAAATTATATCATTCACCTGATAAGAATAATGGTATTTCAAAAGTCAGAATGCAAACTGCATATATTAAGTGTTGCTAGGTAGATCAAGCCATAATGTTTGTCCTACCTGGCAACAACTAATGTACGCAGTTCGGATTCTGTCTATTGAAATACTATTATTCTTATCAGGTGAATGAAATAATTTGTATTGAGGCACTTCACAAAGACTTATGCATTCAATTTGATTACATTACGAAAATAGCCTATTAAGACCGATGCCCCCCCCCCATCCCCATCCCCATCCCCAATCCCAACCCCCTTCCACCACCCATGCGTATACTCCCGCTACACCAGTGGATGACGGTATTACATCGACATACCGGTGCAGGTACCCCGTCCAATTGTCGTCCTCCATGACAAGAAACTATGATGCCATCAGCACCTGCATTAACTGCTTGCTTGGCCGCTTCAGCTAGATATGAAAAATATGACAAGCTTGGTCAATTGGAATATAGGAATATTACGCTGTTACTCATGAAGTTGAAATAATTCTTTCCTATCTTTTCATGAAATGATTGTGGAAATATGCATTATTCTTGACAGATAAAGTTGCTATCTTCTCATTATTATCTAAAGAGTAATAGAGATTGATGAATAAAAGTTAAACAATTATTCCAACTTGATAGACAACAGGGTATTAATACATTCTCTACAATCAGGCAAAATGAATTACAGCAGGTACGAACGGTAAAGGACGGAAAGTTCGTGCCGATTATCTGCAAAAATTTTAAGAGATATTACGCCAGAATAATTCCGAATTGTTTTTTGGTGGTAAGAATAACATGATGAAAATTCTATCGTCCATATCCTCCTAAATTTCAACTCCGTGTTCAAGCTCTGTCTCAAGTTCGTTTAACGAGAAACATCGAAGTCTATATGTCCCCTTTGTTTAACACTACTTTAGTCCTCGCATCAGGGTTAACTGAAATAGTAGAATACGGGATTAAGGGGAATAGTTATTTTCTATGCACTGCAGTGACGTCATCCCTGGTTTACCTGTAAGTATACCCTTGCATACTATAGGAAGTGAAGTGAGCGTCTTGACCCAGGTTACGTCTTTCCACTTTAGGCTAGAGTCCATTTGATATCGGAAGTAAAAGTACAGATTTGGGTCTCCTCTTTTCTTTGCTTCCCGTTGTTCGTCCAGATCTAGGTCTATATCAGGTTGGCTAAAATAAGAACGTATACCGCATATATAACGAACAAAATTCACTTGGATATACATTTATGTTCAAAATAAGATGTGCCTCAATGCATTCATTAATGCCAATAATAATGATGATGATAATAATAATAGTTATATACAAAAAAGGGAATGTAGCCTACCCACGGAAGCCCTATCAGCATTAGTTCTTCCTGAGTACCCTGCAATTATTATTACCCCAGCATTATTGCCTGATACCCATTTACACCTGGGTGGAGAGTGCAAATGTGGATTTGTGTATTGCCAAAGGACATTAGTGCCGGGTTGTGATTCGAATCCCCAGTCCTTGGATTGAGAGTAAAGTGAAGGAACCACTATACCAGAACACCTCCAATAATAATGAGAGCAGAGATTTTAAGGAAACAAACCCCATTGTACATCCCATAGAAATCACTTTTGGATTACTTAATACGTCATTGTAATTTTCAAAAGATGATGGATGGGGCTAATGAAATTGCGCTATGCTGATCATGCGGAAATCATTGCGATCGAGTTGATAATAGAGATTGCTTTGAGGGCATTATTAATAGGACTAAAATAATGTATCCCTTCATACACCTCTCTTTAGTATGTTGAATAAATCTAGTCATCTGATTGGTCGAAATTGAAGTTTTTCAAAGATGCCCGTTGCCCCGGGAAACGGGCCGCATAGTTAAATTTTGCTGAGAAACCCATTGGTTTACGTGTAAAAAGTTTTTTGTGTTAGCGCGGATACCATACAGTGTGTGTGCGATTTAGTCGCTTAGTGTGTTCGATTCCCGAATGATCGTAACATTCAGGCAACTTTCCAGCGAAGATTAACAGACAGTGTATCAGATTTTCTGTGATGTTTTAACCAATCTTTACTCAATAAAAGGATAAGGCAAGAATTCTTTGTAGATTTTTTTTTTTGTGAATTCGGTATATAAAAGACTTATGGACTGCTTTAATATTCGAGGCATATAGCTGTTTCTATACTGGCTCTCGAGGACGTTACATCCTGCTATGTCCCCTTGAGCCTATAGAAACAGCTATGCCTCTCATAGCAGTCAATATATCTACAATATTGTTTCCTTATTATAATAAGGTCTGATATACCTGCATTCTTCGTGGTCATAAAGTATGTAGTTTCTTTTAAAGTCACTTATGTCGACTCCACCCGTGGGTGAATCAACTGTGATCACCAAGGCCTTGCATCCAACCTCCTCGGCTTTCCTAATGAGGGCCTTGGTGATGCGTCGGTCCTTCCAGATGTAGATGTTCTGCCAGAGAAGTGCTCTAGGAGCACCTGCCCTCATCTCCTGCAGGGATTTATTGGCATAACTGCTCTGGATCATTAGCGTACCGACTGCTTCTGCACCTGTCAGGAGAACAATTTAAAGAGAGTTACAGACGGGTGCAGAGACACTGAGCATTACAACTTAAGCAAAGCATTTTTTGTCATGAACCTCTTAGATGAGACTCTATCTCTCTCTGTGATCTTACATCATGCCTCAATACTTACATATATCGGCAATTAAGAAAATACTGACTTCATTGAAGGAGCCTGTGCATTTGAATATTTTTTAAACTAGATTATAACGCAATATTTGTCAACTGCTATATATTTTAGTATTAAAAAAAAGAATGAGTTACAATTGTTCCCCTGTTATATACTTTTCACCACATATATTTTGTACCTTCTTAGCTATGATTTTCCTCTTTGAAAAGTAAAGGTTTTGTTGTTGAATTAAAAACTATTTCCAACTAAAGCTTTGTGCATGATACATGTACAAGTTCGCTAGGTGGTACGTCCCATTATCAAGAAAATGGCTGCGCCCATGTCATCCTTAAAGGCATTACATCATGCCAAGAATATCTTCATTTATATACCTCTTGTACACTTTAGTAAGGAATATTTTACATCAAAAGGGAGGAATGCATCTCATCTTTCAGGATACCTGCACTTTTTCTGTGGGGTGAGGTTTTCTTTTATCGCACGATTGGCTACACTTACGAAGTTGTCGGAGGACAAAAATCCCTCCCCTCCTCCGCGCTACCGGATCGATCCCTGATGACAATTAACTGATTAACAAACCTTTGGCCTTTGCAATTTCTGCATCTTTGTGGGCGAATCGTTGCAAAGCGGTTGGTGCTATGCCGATAGGGACTGAGACAGGTTCACCTAAAACAGTAGTGGACAGTTGGCGAGTAGAAACATCACTCAAGAGATGGGGTCTAAATCTATACCTGTTTGATGAAGAACATAAGGACTTGCGACTGTTTCAAAATAATAGTAATTATGATAATAATAATAATAATATTAATACTAATAATAATAATGATAACAATGATAGCACTTACTGCTATGTTTCTAAGCACTTTACATTGTAATAATCATTACTCTGGTCAATGGATTCAATTGCTCGTCCGCACATGATAGTGCAAACGCTCCGCTCCCTGAGGAGGATTCCGGCCAAGTGCCATTTTACAAGCGCACATATGACAAAGTTCGCATCCTACCGGGTAGCCATGTAACATATTTAACACCAGGGTGGAGAGAGGCAATGTAAATAAATGCCTTGCCAAAGGACATTAGTAAAGAGCCGGAGATCAAACACACGACCTTCGCATTTTCAGTCAAGTGTTTAAACTACTCAACACCTCTATTTTATAATGCGTTTCAATCAAAATTCGAGTTACACTCCAAAAGTGACTACGCACCGAATCCAAACCAACAGATATTTGGTCTTAGGCAGCAGGCATCGTATAAGTTTGTCCGGGCTGTGGTCTGCCTGGTGCCGGTATCATTGGGGGCTTAATTCAGGCTATGATAATGGTTATAACGTCATATGCCTTATCTTTATACACATGTTTGGAGTATTTCGAGTACTAACGTTGCCAATAACATTACTCCCATTATTGTCATCATTATCATCATCATCACCATCACTATTATTATTGTTATTATTATCATTATTATTATTAATATTGTTATTATTATTAATATTATTCTTAGGGTGCGTTCAAGCGACACTTTTTTCACCCTAGAAACGCGGTTTTCAAAGACGTTTAGTCTAAAACACGGTTGCGTTCAAGCGATTTCAAGCGATTTTTCGTCACTCGTAAAAATAAACGTGTTTCAAAACTCAAACATGAAACGCTGAAAAAGATGCGTTTTATATCGTGATTCTGCAGAATCACGGTCGCTTAAAATCGCTTGAACGCAACGGAGATCTCAATCATGATTCTATGACGTCGTTATCTATTATATATATTATCGCTATCTATTTCTATTCTTCCTGGGTGGGCTTGAAATGAGCGAGAATCAGCGTTGATGGAAAATCGCTTGAACGATCTCCCACAGTCACCGTGTTTTATATCGGCGTTTTGATTTGTGATTCATGTTTGTGATTCTAGCTTCAAAAAATCGCTTGAACGCACCCCTAGATAGCGATAATATATATAATAGATAACGACGTCATAGAATCATGATAGAGATCTCCGTTGCGTTCAAGCGATTTTTAACGACCGTGATTCTACAGAATTACGATACAAAACGCATCTTTTTCAGCGCTTCATGTTTGAAACACGTTTATTTTTACGAGCGACGAAAAATCGCTTGAAATCGCTTGAACGCAACCGTGTTTTAGGCTAAACGTCTTTGAAAACCGCGTTTCTAGGGTGAAAAAAGTGAAAAAACTGCATTGCGTAACCTCCTCTCACTAACCCGTAAGACACACTTAAAGATAAAGTTGAGTTCTGGTCATGCGATTGCATTGTGAAAGAAATGGTGTGAAATCGATCAGAAAAGGTTGATCATGTAGCATATAAGTATTGGTGTGTACTGCAAGGTTCTGGAGTCATCAAAAGGATAAGAAAATTGGCCCAGTCTTGGTAAAGTAACGTAACAAGCACTACAGTACACAGTGGGTCTACACAAACACGTGGAATAACAATCGGGTCTCGTTTTTAAGCTGTTACTTGTCATATTTAGAATATGAAGGCATTTGAAGAGCCATGCTTTTCAGGAAACATTTTTTTACTCTGATGTTCTTCCACACTTGCATAATAACAATGATAACGCTCACAAATTATTGTTCACCTCTCCCCGGAACTCAACCTTCTCTGTAAGTCTCTGTATATAATTATAGAGGCGGTCAGTGGAACCAGACATATATGTAGTCTTAGCGAAACATTCGTCGATATCAGAGACTAAAGCTTTTGGTGTAACTATAAGAGTGAACCAGACAAGAGCCATCAAGTTGGCACAAGGAAGAAGGCAACGTCAGATGATTCTAAGGAAAAACCGAAATCTTGCCCAATTATAGCTACATTCAACTCGTACACAAAGTGCATTGGTCTTTGAGTGAAAGAAGAACACTTGCTGGAAAAAAAAATCAATCCAAGAAGGCCTGACAAAAGAAAATGCTGCTCTGCTATCCCTGACAAGATACTGAAACCACTGCATGGACAAGTGAGGACGAGTTATTGCACTCAGTACTCACCCCCGTGATAATAACAAAGATGTAAAACAGCTAATCTCATGCACAGAAGATCTTGATCATTCGCCTGCAATGGATAATTTAAATACATAATGTCACATTTGGCTGGTACATCTCTTGTACAGTGAACCATTATATTGAACACTTCCCTTGCAGTTAACACATTGAAGTGTAATTTTTTACCTCTCTTTGCTTCAATTTGTTTGATGATTTTTTTTATATTTTTGTTTAATTGTCTTCACATATTGGTTGTGCGCTTTAAATGTATTATTTTATCAAAATGTTAATTTCTATTCATTATTATCATGTCTTCTATTTGAATTGTCATGTTACACACAAATGGATTTAGGCCTTTGTATATGTTTTTTTTAGTAATTATACTTTTTTTGTATATATTTATGTATGTACAAATTTTTAAAAGGATAACATAAATGCTGGTAACTGCACATAAATGTTTCGATTATGTTGATAATTTTTGTCAAATTTATTTCCCTTTAAAGATATTACTGACATTGAGCTTATCAAGTGTATAATAGTAAATTCAATACCTCACGAACATTTATGTTGTAATGAAGCTTGTAAATAGTAACTCTCAAGAATACAACAAATAGAATTTAGATGAGTTTAATTCCAAATTGGGACATTTTATGCTTTCTCTGAAACAGGGATTCATGAAAATACTTCATGATTGTTCAATAAACCAGACGTATTTGTGGAAGAGATAGTGGTATTGCTATGTTAATTTTAGATTCACTTGACATTACTGTTAGAGATGACATCATTACTCAGTCAGATGATTTTGAATCTCTTTTTATCGAAATAATTAATCAAATGGGCAAACCTAAAGTAGTTAGAGTAATATTCAGAAACCCAAATCAAACATGAAAATATTTACTTATACACTATTGATTATATTAGGATTGATTTTAACATTGACTTTGTGAAGATTATGCAAAATAATGGTAATGATTTTGTTAGTATGATTTACTCACATTTTTTCTACCTCATACCAGGGTAACTAAGAAGTCTGCATCTCTGATTGACAATTTTTGTACTAATAAAATACTGTATGTGCCAGTATAACTCCTGGTATTCTCTATTGTGATGCAACTGATCACTTTCCAATTTTCCAAGTAACACATAACCACAGAATAACTCTCCCATCTGAATCCTTCACATACCTTCAAATCAATGATTGTACTTAAATGGCCCTGAAGGTTCATGTTCATTTACATGTAGCAAATACTAATTGGACTAATGTCCTTCTAAATGATAATGTTAATAATGCATATTATATATCTGAAAAGTATTTATGCCAAAAATGTCCTGAAAAGAAATGGAAAAAACAACAACAACATTGGATGACAATTGATTTAGTTCGGTTGATACGCAATAAACATAACAAACGATATTGTCTGAATGCTTTTGAAGTTAATGAAAAGGTATATAAGAATATGCGTAATATACTTGATACATTATTAAGCAAAACAAGACTTAGTTATTATCCAGAAAAAATTCTAATGACAACAAAAGAAATATAATAAAATACTTTGAATAGTATAGAAGACTTGCTGGGGAGTAAGGTTAAAGCCTTACCATGATATATGACACTTGATGGTCGACTCCAAAAGAGTATTGCAAGTTACAAATTTAATGTTTATTTGGTGACCCCTTTTATCTAATTAGTTAACATCTTAGAGGTTGAGAGCAAGTAGCAAGTATTGATAGTTATAGGTTTTTTTTTTTTGGGGGAGGGATGTATCCCTAATATATAGTAAGTTGCTCTGAAATAGAACATATGGGAAAAGTAGGCTAGTGAAAGTTTGAACAAACTCAGGCAAGTAATGAGTAAGGTTTTAATGTTTGAAATTTGTAGTCAATAGATGCATTTCTAATTTTCTAATTGATGATCATTCAACACTTAATATGACTAAACCAGGACCTCTTCATTATTTGAGGACATATTGAGCTATCTGAATATATTTATGAGAGAAAATGGACTAGAATACTGTAAAGTTTGTTTTAAAGCGTGAAACAAATGGAAAGTTACCCCCAGATATGCTATAGTCGAATGACTAATATGCTGCTTTTGTATGTTTAGTGATTAAGACTTTTTTTAAATTCTCTTCTTTAAACAATTTTTTTTTTTGAAATTTCTTATTTTTCTCTATTTTTTTCAAACTCTTACCAATTGTTTCTCTGATCTTTCTTTCTTTACCGATTCAATGTGTTATAAAGGTTGGTGTATCATAATTATGATCCAACAAAATTATTGATACTTTGCTTAGCATGTGCAGAACCAGCACGAGCAATCAGTTGTTCACTGTGAATATAACAAATCTATGTCTTGCTATTGTTGTTGATGTGTTGTACATTAAACAGCCATGGATTTCATCGTTAAAAGCTTCATTCATCATCCACAAGTTACTACTTACAAATTGTAATGATGTACCTAAATATCGAGTGAGTCAAAGTTATTGGCTAGGTGAATTGGTCGAAATCAATAAAGAATGAATATGATGATTATTTCCATAACTTCAATTTCTAAACAACTCTCAGAAAAATCTTTAACACAGTGAGCAAATATTTCACCCAAAAGTTAAAAATGTTTCTGTGGTTAATGTTAAATAGAAATACAACATTTTATCAACCCTAGAGATATATTGTATTGAATAACTTTTCTCGCAATTAAAGTGTGTACCTTAGTATATTGGTATATTAGGTATGTTGTACCGAACAAAGTAAAATCATCCATTAAAAAATGTTGAATATCCTCATGTAACTTTTCACATGTACAGTGCATACAAATATCGACATCTAACAATCATAGGGCAGACATTCTGTGATGTGTATTCAGGCTCAAAACATAACACAATTTAGCATACTCTTGATATTTTTAATGCATGGCAACAAAATTTAACCTACCTTATTTTCGTGTCTAGATTAGAGTCGACTCTACAGTGTACTGTGTCATCCTGAAGGAAATTATGTTGTCCTCATTGTGAGAGCTTTGTCAAAAAGCTGTATTTCAGAATGTCTATAGCTTTGTTTTCAGCAGACAAGACCTTTTTCAAGAAGTTGAAGGAGAAAAATCTGGAGTTGCAGCGAATGTCACTTATTCAAACTCTATTAAATGTGGAACACTCTCAAACTCATAAACTGGAATAACAAAAGATATCCTACTTCAGGACCTTGCCCATTCTGCAATTTTAATTTTCTGTCAACATGGTTGTATGACTACTTTTTGAAGTTTGTCCTTCTTTTAAATTCATTATTTGCATCACATTGCATAACATTCTTAAACCAATGAATTTCCCTTTACATTGGTGCCTAAAATGATATGAATTTTGTAATTCTGAGATGTGCAGTATACTGCTGAATGGGAAAAGTGACAATGTTGCAAAATAAAATAGTGACCCTTACTTTTAATGTTGATTCTAAAATACATATTTTAATGAAATTGTAGATCTCTGCACTCAAATAGATAGCTTAGTCTCCAAAAGATCTGGTGAAATTCTCAAAATAATAACTCTCAATAATGGAACTACAATAAATTGGGTATCATTTCATAAAGAAAAGGTCTACACGTATTACACAATACAAAAGGGAAAGTATTATATTCTCATAAGTGATATTAACGAAACCAACTTTCCAAACAGGGTGGTTTGTTGCAGAAATGAAAATTATAATAAAATGTCAATGTTTAATATCTGTCATCAACATTTCAAGCTCCATTTATTAGTTCTGAACTTGTTGCTAGTGTCATTTTTCAAATCACTTTTAAAGCAGCTTCCACTATGAAGTATTCATGAACTAATACCTCTAATATTAGTGGTCAAAAGCCTATTATTTCGAATAGTACAACATTCTAATCTTTGGAAAATCCTTTTGTGTTAACTTATTATACAATGCTCAGTTAACTGTGAGGCAACATCATAGATTCATATGGCATCAGTTACAATTAATTGGCCAGTCCCTTTCTCCCTCTTGATGTATATAGTACCAGTAGTCTTTTGAGCAATGTTTAAAAAAATGTAAATCAAATCAGACAAGTCATGCTCTTTCCATGCAGTGCTGCAGTGAGCAATCTGGTTCAAATCTTACAAATATTTGTATAGTTTTGAAGACTCTGTTTTGTAAATGTGATCGTCGAATGTATTCCAATAATGGTTGTCTTGCTGACTTCTAAGCAAATATCAGGAAATATTGCCCTACTTATTTCAGGAAGGGCACTATATCATTGTAGCTCCGGAAAGATAAGCCAGTCAATATTACAATTATTACCTATTCCTTTGTGAATCAGGAAAGGGTAAAGCCAGGGTAATTATGCTGCATTATTGTAAAGCGCTTACTTAGAGACTTCTGATAAAGTAAGTGTTAGGCGCTATATAAGCAAATATAATTATTATTATTATATAGATATTTATGGGGAAAAAGCAATGTGAACCTTCCCATTTAAATATTCTCCCAGACTATAGATTAAGGCAGACTTGTGCTGGCATTCTAAAATAAACACATGACAGGTTTGGTGGAGCAACATTGCACTTCTCACTGAAGTTGGTAAAAAAGGAGAATCAAAAAGTGAATTTAACTGATCTGTCAAATCAGGGTTTAACACGATTAATAAAAAAAAATTATAAAGAAGAAAACATATTAGCACTTTCGTGAAGCCTTGTGCTAAGGTTGATTTTCACAGTGGCAAGTATTGAGACTCTATTGGTTGTATTACATGTACTAGTCTTAGGATACCTCGCACATTATCATTGCAATATTGGCAGTTTTAGCTTAAAGATGGTTTGTCCCTTTTGCAGACCTAAAATCCTTGAGTTCCATTAATCCAGTGGTACATTGAAGAGGTCTATTATTAGGAACCTCCCACCATATGAAGGAAAAAATGGAAACTGGCTTTAAACGAATAGATTTTGAATGGTTAGTTCCAGATATTCATTGTCTAGACTTAAAAAATATGTGTACATTGCTGATATGAGAATAGCTCCTTTTGCGGCAATATGAAACCAGCGCTATATTTTCATTACTTACAAAGAGGTTTCAGAAGCTATGACTGTAAAGTTTCACACTTGATATCTGAATGGTATAATTATTTGAAACACTCGCCACGTTTCATGGAGTTTGCATTAATCTGCAAAAGGAAATTACTGCCTTAATTTTGTTTAATTGTAAGACTTTACAGAATTCAATATCGCTGTATATTGCAGGCATGTAAAGAGAAAGTTGTGACACGTGGATAGGTTAACTAGTGTTGTTCCAAATAGTTCCCTGCCATGTACAATCTCTGAGAGAGGGAACCATGTTGAGGCTTTATGAAGTGTCTGACCAATCAGAAGCAACTTTCGGTGATGTAACTATAATATAGATAGCTATGGCCATGACATGTGTCTTCGGTGAATGGCCAAGTTATCCTGGCGCTACAGTCGTTCGTAGAAAAAATATTACAGTGGGTCGTAGCCTGGCGTACGAGTCTAACCGCAAAACAACAGTATAACTTAGCGTCCAACCCTTATCCGTCGTAGCCCTAACACATCTTGGATCTGTTATAACAACATTTAATGCACATTGATACCATTACCATTTTCCATAGTTTGTCAGTGAGCATTATGACCGCAGTTTGTATAAAAGCATAAGCACGTACCTTTTGAATGCAGCCTCGCTGTCGGTGAAAGTTTGACCGTCCGGTCCTGGATAGTTATAAAGTTGAAAATAAGGCGGAGACAGGACTTTCTGTGCTCTATCTCCATATTCTTTTACGGTGCGTGGTCTGTCTAGGACATCCGCCATTATGAATGAACTTTCGCGACACTGCAACGACTTTGCCAATAACAATAAACATTTATCATAATATGTACGCAACGAACTTTGGACTTTGCGGGTCATATTTAATATCCGCTCTTCTTCATGTCCATTCAACCATTGACCTGGCACATTCATACATACCACTACCAGGTGTTTTCTTGAATGACTTGACAAGGCAAAAGCAGCACGTAGGCAGAGTGTTTGCAAAACAGTCTCAGTTTTGTAAAGGTGTTTTTGATAAACATGTTTATATATATTAAATGTTTGTATTTTTATGGCTTTGAGGAGAATGATTACGTTGAAAGACGTCATAGGGCCTATATATATTTCGACTACATTTTATGACAATTTCTTGAAAAAATATGTCCATAATAGACCAGTTTACTAACATATTTAGATACCTGTTTGAATTTACATATACCTACCAGGGCATTGATGTCAGCCAGTGATCCTCTCAGTCTCACATATTCAGTTACTCGCACATTAGCCGGTGATAGGCCATTTACTGTCTCTGCTTCAAAATACTGGAATGATCTACCACTTAGAATTAGACATTCTTCGTGAGTTATTACCTTCAGGAAGACCTTGAAAACACATCTTTTTTTGCAGTTTGTAGTTGTAAGATTTTTTTTGTCTTATTACATGTATTATGTAATTGTCATTTACTGTTAGCGCTTTGGGCCTTATGGCAAATGCGTGGAATAAGTAATGATAATAATAATAATAATAATAGGTCCCCAGTAAAGAAACATCCATAAATTTGAATATGATAGTAAACCGGGCTTTTACGCTTTTATTCTGATTTTTGACAAATCAGAGCTATATGTGTATCAGACGTTTATCGAGAACACCACAATGTGCATGGCACCTGTCATTTCCCATCAACCATTCACTACTCAGTGTCATAAATAATTTATGATTCTGAGTTACAAGAGGTGCTCTGGCATGTAAACTGCGATAAAATTGTTGTGCTCTAATTTGATAGCTGATACACGCACAGTTTATATTCTCGATTTGCCATTAGCGACATAGGTAGAGCAAGCTTTAATGTTTGTCCAACCTAGCAACGATTAATGTATGTATTTTGTATTCTGATTACGGAGATAAGATGATATATAACAGATGAATGTAATAAATCGTCACTAGGTAAACGTTTATACATTAGAATACATTAGAAAATTGGTCTATTTTAAACTGAAGGGGCCCTAACACTCAAACGCTTTCGCTAAAATTTAAGTACAACTTAGGCCGAACGGTTTTCATTTTATTTCATTTTATTTTACTTTATTTTATTTTATTTAATCTATTTATTTTCATTTGGTTGTCAGAGAATTTTAGAGTAAAAAGGCATAGGAAAATCCTTTTCAGCAAATATTAATAATATTGTGTAATATTTGTTTTGTTTGAGGCTTTTTTCTTTTCTTTTTTTGTTGTTGCTTTTTTTTCTTTCTTGTCAACACCCTGTCCAACTATTTAACACAGAAGAGAATGACCTGTCAAGTTTGAAGAAAATATGATGATCATGTTCGGAAATATACGCTGTGCCAAATAGCGGTTAGGAAAATATGCCTTGGCGAATTAAATATGTGAGGTATATACGCCAATACCAACAGCACGTACCCAATACTTCTCTATACAATGGAAATGTGCCCCCCCTCCCGCAGAATAAAAAGAATATATATAATTATATAAAAATAATGCGATTAGGCCATACTTCACTTGACACAAAATATACTGCACATCAACAAAAATATTAACGTTTAATTCAGTTTATTTAAACAAAGTACTTCATTTTGAATAATCAAACACAAGATACGTCATAACCCAAGTCCTGGCCTAAGACTAAGTCTGCTACTAATCCGACTCCTTCATTTACATTTTTTCAAAGAACTACGTAACGTAACAGAAAATGCAAAGTACATTCCCAGCATAACTAGCCATAGAGAGAAAGAGACACAATCAAGCAATACAAAAAGTAATAAAATACACGTTATTCTGGAAGCCATTTTTGTCCAGCTCAGTTCATAGAATCATGATATAACACGGATCTTTATACTGTTTTATGTTGATTACTGAATGGACTTGCACAATTTTTATGCTTATATTAAAACCGAAATGAATAAATCGAATCATATAAACGAAAACAAACAAACCAGAACATCAATAGCGTAGCGCTCAATTGCGTAAATTATACGAAAACGATCCCAAAAATTGAGATAATTACTTCAATAGAAAGCTTTTAACCCCAAGAATAACACTAAATGGCGTTCAACCGACTAAACAAGTTCAGAATGGTGAATTTTTGCGAGTAATCTCCACCAAAATCTCGAAGTCGGAAACGCGGAATTGCACGGAGAAAACGGATCCTCTGTTCGTGACGTCAAAACCGGTGATCATGGGCTTAGTGAGAGTGAATGGCAGTGATATGCTCATGTAAATGCTATCCTGTCAGAGTTTAGAATTGTTCTTGTTCACGAGTTTATGTGAAAGATTTTCTGTTTTTATTTGAATGAAGAGTAACGAAGCAACGTTTTCCAGTGGCTGATTTCTTTTTATATCCTCACAGTTTCCTTTTTGGTAGAGTTTTAAGACGAGTTTACTGCTTGGGAAACAAGGTTAAATGATATGCACGTATGAATAGGCGAGTGTACATCAGATGAGGTACGTACAGGAGCAGTTTTGTGAAACGAATAGGCCTAGAACTCTGATCGACATTTCAATTGAGGATATCCAGTAGCCAGAAGATTTTTATAATATGCTATGTAAATGAACAACTTATAAATAACATATGCTTGCCGTAGGTAACAAATTAATGGACATTTATTGTTTTCGTATGTCTACTTTATTAAAGGAAAATATCAAAATTCTGTGGAAAAGTTCCTTGTATCTTACGTAATTAACTCTGTTAGAGAAAACAGACAAAATCAAAATCGGTCAATAAATGATGAAGAAGAAACATTTTCTTTATATATTTGTTATTCTTTGAATAAATTTGCAGAAAATTTCAAAATTCTGAAGAAAAAGCATTTTAAAATTTTGGACGGATGCCACGCCGCGGTATTAGCTCATCGGACCCATTCGGGCCGAATGAGCTTTAAAAAACAACAACAATATAAACAACAGTAAAAACAAAAAAAATAGTGAAGACAAACGATGAAGCGCATGTGATCAAATTTCGCTATAAGTTATCCTCACAGTTTCGGCCTCGGCTGGTGATAAAACGATTCATGCACAACGACATCGTCAGGGATATCATTGACATCGGCACAACCTGCAAAGAAAACGCCAGGCAATATTTTCAAGATGTCGAACTACTAAATCAATTACATTATTTCGCTGATTTTAATTATCTTCAGTCTGGAGTGCACACAGCTTTAAAAAAAATTCTACGCCATACAACGTCGAGACTATTTACCGTGGCACATCATATGAGTCCATCCATGACGGGGCACTGGCATGGGGCGGGGGTGGGGGGAGGGGCACCAGTCTTTATTATTCTTTTGCCACTTTATAGTGGGATTTTAAGTACGCCACTGGCTAGTTAGAATGACCATTCACTCAGCATCACGCGAATGACCAAATGATCAATAATGGAGCAAATGGAGTAATGTTAGAAATGTTTAAACGTGAATGACAAATATACAAGAATAACAACAAAATAACTAGAGATAAAAATCCCGATTAATGGTTCAAATTTAGTTGTTCGCCATTCTTAATTAAAAAATTGGCTAATTCTTAAAAAAGGTGAAGTCCGTTACCCGAGGAAATGTTCACGATATTAAAAAGGAAAGTTCTCGACGAATGAATAAATCATCTCACGTACGACATGACATGGAGTGAAAGTGATTGATTGGATAAAATAATAACCCCTCTAATTCATGATGCAGAATGCATGTGACTAATAAACTGGTCACTCTCCATGCATTGGGTAATAGTAATTTTCCTCACATTAAGCGATTCATGGGAAGAAGAGGGATACTATGCATGCTAGATGTAAAGGGAAGACGGAACATCAAAAGCGCCGACTCAACGATTGAAGGGTTCATAATACTAAGGACACTTTCTGGATGGAAAAGATACAAGTTTTCTACACTATGATAGGGGATTTTTTTTAAAATTGCAATAAGGGGCGGCGTTACAGGAGGCAGAAACTATTGCTCACTTTATGTTTTTCAAAAAAAGGAGAAAAATGAGAGAAAAAATTGATAGATGTGGGGGCGGGGTCAATCTCAATCTCCAATACCTTAAGTATATATCAGCAATAACAACCAAAAATGTTTTACAAATGTGTAAATGTGGATCCCCCTCCGAAGAAGTATCTAGTTTTTTTTGTTGCTGGCTTTTTATATGAGGCGCCGAAATGTAAGGTTTGCATTTTTTATTTGTATTGAACTGATTTGTAAATACTTTGTGTCATCTACTGCTTAATAAAGTACATTTTCAATTTGTCATGTTAATATGTATCCATTCAAAATATTAATGGGATTCAATTAAAATCATTTAGCTTACCGCATAGTCCCATCGCATATTTCAAATCTTGTCGAAGGATTTCTAACACATTGGTAACACCGCTGGCTCCCTGAATAAAATAAAAACAAAAACCAACAACAGGATATGGTTGATAAAAAGAAATCTTTGATCAACATTATTTGTGATATAGAAAAGAAAGAAAAAAAAGCAGAATTCCAGTTATTAAGCGTTTTTCATTCGTAAAAGAGGTGGAGATTGGAGCTGTGAAAAATGAAGAGAGAAAAATTAACACATTCAACAAATTAATGCCCTGAAGCAGATGGAAAGCATGCAAAAAAATTTTCATTTAATTTTTACTTTTCTCCAAAAATGAAAGTAAACAAATATTTAAAAAAAATCCTACAATTTATGCTGTAAATTTTCAACGTAATTTTCACTTTTCTTCGAAATTGAGATTTAACCGTGAAAGAAAAACACTATTAATTCTATTAATCAATAGCATACTAGAATAAATAAAACATAGAGATTGGACACATGCCCACACTGAAGCTCGTTGTTGCTCGACATTATCGTACCTTAACCAGTGTTTTAGCAGAAGGCTATGCACGCATTTCTGATCTCGTAAAATGCACTGGACAGCTAGGAATCTGGGTAAATCAGTAAATATTCAATTGACTCGTTTCGAGTATTAGGAAAGGAATCCTCATATCGTCTCCTGAGAACCAGAAGAGCGCTAAATATGTGTTAAATTATATGAGTTAAGGACCTTCTGCGGTCTGCCCTCAGAGGTCAATATGTGTAAGCAACAGGTTCATGCAGGAGCAGTAGCCATTGGGTGTGGGGAAAGTCACTGTAAATATAAGCGGAATTCAAGGAAAAATATCTCCAAGATTATAATCATGAATATAAATGTGTGTCCACGTTGGTTAGCCACAATATTGGCTTTGGGAGACTGAAGTCCTTACTCTAAAAATAGTATACCTTCAAGGGTAAACGGTATGTTCGAATTTGATTCTCCGTATTCCACGTACCTACAAAACTATATATATATATATATATATATATATATATATATATATATAATATTAATACAAAAACACAGAAATTATGATAAAATTTTCGCCATTAGGGCTTTGTGCTATAAATATATATTATATATATATTTTTTATAACATGTATTTCAAAGAAGAATCACTCGTGAATGTCAATAAACCACAATATATCCAACATATATCTGGTTTGGTGAACAATATTTTCGTTTATGATTATCTGCATTGTCTGTACAGATAAAACTGTATGAAAAGTGTTTACTGATGACGTGGATTCTCAAGACGAACCGATTGGACAAGTCAATCACCACAAGATATCCATATGGGCATTTGCAAGTTATTTTGTCCCATACGTTGGCGACCACATTTATTACTTGAAATGTTATCTATATAATTATTGTATTAAGATAATAGTCCTAGCAGAGCTTTGATCAGAAGTTTTTTTTTGTAAAGTCAAATGACAGATATAATGTCATTTTATGTTCATAACTCAGCCATGTCCACAATATTGTACAGTATGATGTACATCAAATGACCAGATAGCTTAGCTTAGACCTCTCCAGGTACATTCCTCAACTGTTAATAACAGAAAGTAGGAGCAATGGTTCAATGGTACAGTGCAGTGGTCTCTTTACCGGGAGGTCTCGGGTTCGAAACAAAGTCGATTTTTGGTAATGCATTCATCCTTATTACCAATTCCTTCGGAGAGGACACAAAGCAGTTGGTGTCCTGGTCGCTTACTTAAAAGCATTCACATGTTTTATTAGAAGTCATGCAGGTTAAACAAACCATCAACAATCAACCATCAGAAACAAAATCTATTTTATCCGTGTCCAGTAGCAAGATAGAATAGAAATAGGTTCGAATCCTCAAACTTACATTACACGCCAGTCCCCACAGAGCAGGTCTCCCTACAAATACAGCCTTAGCCCCCCTAGCTAGAGCCTTGAGGACATCTGTTCCTTCCCGTACTCCTCCATCCATGAATACCTCTACGTTTCGACCACGAACTGCTTCGACTACTTCAGCTAATGCGTCGATCTTGAGTTATGAAAAAAGTACATGTCTCTTTACATACTGGACGAGGCAAATTTTTTGCGGTATAAATAAAATTTAAACAAAAATAATAATAGCATAATATAAAAAGGTATATAAACTATTTCCAGCACTAGAAAAACGTCTTCAAAATTCACCAACCATGTTTGAGGGAGTACAATAACAACAATTTTTATAGCAAATATTGCTTTAATGAATTTGTACATGAAAACTTGATAAACACTTGTGCTCTTTTCCGGATTTCATTTAAAAGTGTTATCCCTTTATTAGAAACATAATCTCAAAATCAATCTCTGACTCAAACTTAAACTCGGACTCAAGCCGATATGGGAACTCGATCTCAAACTTAATCTTAAAGTAAAACTCAAACTCATATCAAAAGAAACTCAATCTCAATCTCAAACTCAAACTCAAACTTAAACTCGACCTCAGCTTAAGCTCAAACTCAGACTCAATCTAAAACCCAAACCCATATTCAAACATCACCAAGCTAAAATTTAAACTGAAACTCATCTTCAACCTCAAATGCAAACTCAAATTCAGATTCAGGCTCAAATTTACTCAGCATTTACTTACAGGCGCTGGTACTCCATCAAGTTGTCGTCCACCATGAGCAGATACGAAGACAGCAGCTGCCCCGGCATCAGCTGCCTGTCGAGCTGCTTGACCTATATTATAAAAACCATAGAATAGAATTGGCGAAAAATGTGTTGGTGTGCATGTTATGATATGTGTGTGTGTTGGTGTGTGTTGGTGTGGGTGGGTGTGTTAGGTCATAGGCGAAGAAGGGGAACTGCAACCTCACACCCTAGCCCCTCCCCCACACCCTCTCCATGGGAATTATGAAATTACCCAAATTCAGGCAATCGGCACCTCATATTCGTGCAACTTCCATGATCATATTCAAGATATTCGGGCGTTAATGAGGTGGTCTATTTGTAATATTTGCACCCTATTAATTACCTTGTAGCTACAATACAAAACTTGCTCGCGCACTGGGAATATTTGAAATTGTGCGCACTAATTTTTTTTTTGTGGCCCAATTTGTTAGAATTTTTTTGCCAGGGGGGAGGACCATCCCCCCCGTCGATCCGCGCCTGCCCACAGTAACGTCGTCAAACATACTCCAAATCGACTCCAAACAGCCTATTATGTTCCGTTACTGTTGGTCTGTTGTCGGTCTCATTGGTCTAACTGTGATGTTAGAGATTCGAGTTCAGTATAGCTTTTCAATGGTATTCAATGTATTACCTTCAACACTTCCAAGAAGTTATGTCATCATAGTTCAAGAGGTTTGGTCATAATAATATTATCATTGTTATATATTTTTATCATTATTATTGACATTGTTATCATTATTGTCGTCGTAATTCACCACCATATTTACGTAAGGATTAATATCTATATTTCAGTCAATGTGCTATTTATCATTACATTATTTACATGATCAATACAACATCGATACAACATCGATACAACGTCGAATAGGGCGAGGGGGTGTACGCGCGTGCCCCTCGTGCATTCTGTAGCTACGCCACTGTCGGGTAGTTCTTGAATTATATGGGGACAAAGCTACTTGAGAGAGATAGTTATGTCATCCGTAGTTACTTCAGATTGGTCTGGTCTTTCATGAAGCTCCAAATAGTTCCCTGTCATAGATATTGTACTTTGTAGGGAACTATTTATAGCTCAGTTTTAAACCTATGGCCCATTTCGTGTACGCGTACGCGTAGATGCGCGTGTCACAACTTTCTCTCTCAATACGGTATGGTATTGGGATGACAAATTCCATACCTGTGAGAATGCCTTTACACACTATAGGAAGTGATGTCACATTTGTAAGCCACCTGACGTCATCCCACGTGGCACTACTGTCCATGTCTGTTCCGAAATGAACGAAGAGTGTTGGATCTCCTGCTCGCTTAGCTGCTGCCTGTGACTCTGATGAGTCCATCTCCATGTTATAATACCTGTCGAGGTAGAGAGAAAAGAAGAGAGAAGAAAGAAGAAGAGAGAAGAGAAAAGAGAATCGAAGAGAGAAAATTAGTAGAGATAAGAAGAGAGAAAATAAATCGGCTGTCAGTAAATTCTATCGTTCCATGTATGCACTTAGTATATGAATGTAACCACTTAACATGAAAAATAAAATATTCTGGATAACCTTTAATACCAAATACCTATTTGTATGGAAAATTATCAAAAGAAGTTCTTATACATGAACTAATTACTTCTTTCTAAAATATTATGTGGCGTCACGTGCAACGTGTTTTTGTTTGTTTATATGTATACAAAATTGTACTTTGGTTCAAAGTTATGAGGAAATGAGTTTCTATTTTAAAAAAAAGATTATTGAAATTGATGACTAAACAAAACAAAGTAGGACCGGAGCAAAAGACAGACCAGCTGTCCCATTATTTTACGGCCGTGCCACGAATCCACGATCGCATTTTATCAAGATTGAATAGCCTATCATGACTGTACATACTCCATATGTATGTTCCTTACATACATGTATTTAGTATAATCACGTCAATTAAAATGTACAGTACATACCTGTACTCATCGTGTCGATGGCACATGTAATCAGCACCGACTTCAGCAGCTTTAAACCCTGTTAAAGGAGAATCGATGGTAAGAACAACAGCTTTATAGCCCGCCCTCTCAGCCTCCCTGATGAGATGCCGTGTCACCTGGCGATCTTTAAAAATATAAACCTGACACCAGCGAAGTCCCTCCGGTGCGGCACGTGCAACGTCGTAAAATTTTTCATTTGAGAAGCTACTCTGGATCATGAGAGTTCCTGCCTCCATTGCTCCTATTTATTTGAATCCAAACATTTGAAAATTGTTAGTACTTTGATTGTCTGTGAAGAGGTTTTCTACTTCAGTTATTATATAATGATGACAGTCCCAAAGCTTGGTGACAATAAAACCAAACTGATTAGATATTAGATGTAATTAATTTCAAGGAAAATCTTCAAAGCCCAAGTCCCAGGTGAAAATGAGTCTATGGTATTCTTGGACGCTATTTTGCCATATTAGGCGCACTCTAAAACTAGGACGGTGATATTCGAGAAGAATCTTCACAAGAAAGACATAGGCCCTAAGCGCTAAACGAAAATCCACTCATTATTTTTCAGTACTTACATCCCCTAAAATATAACAACTACCCACCATTCACGTCCAACACACACACACACACACACACGCATCAGGATTTTTGTTTCGGGAAAGGGGAGGGGGTGTAAACATCCAGATCAAGTTATTTCAGCTAGAACATCACATTCCAGTCCCCTTTTCTGGGGGGGCGGGGAGGCTGGGGAAATATAACTTTCTTAATCCATCTCTTCTCGATTTGCAAGGTACTATGATTTTCATTTTGATATATTATTTGTAAAATTTGATAATGCCATTGGTAGTGAATTGTAGCTTCTTTAAGAGCGAGCGAGACTAGAACTTTTGGGCAGGTGCATTAAATGTCAAGCATGCATGATCTTTTATCATTGAGGTTATCTCTTTAATCCTTATAATCCATATACAAGAATAGCTCTCAATTTACTGTTAGTATTTTTTAATACTTCGAGGAATTACCGTCTAATTTTCCCGTTTTTTCACATACGGAATATGGATGGCTGGGCTTCTTTCAATAAGTAGTGTGAACATAAAAGAAGAAAAATGTATAATATGGATAAATAATCGATAATAATAATCATAATAATAATAATAAGACATTATATTAACCTCTTGCCGTGGCCTTTTCCCCATCAGCATTAGCTAAGCGATGATCTCCAGTTGGTGAGACACATATCGGCATACTAATGGATTCACCCAAGACCTTGGTTGACAGTTGGATATGAGACACATCTACGAGTAGGCGTGGCCGAAATCTATACCTGCAGAGCACATAAGAATATTTCATTTTGTAGGTATGGATGTCAACGAGAATCTTGATTTTGTTTGTCTGTCTGTTTCGTTGTTTATGGTTTGTTTTCCTTTGTTTGTTTGTTTGTTTGTTTGTTTTGTTATTTTTTCGGTTGATATGCGTTCAAAGTATTATTCAGTTTCTACCGTAATTTTTAATTGTTAACAATATAAGAATGATAATAACACTACTACTACTACTACTACTTTCAATGATAGTGATACACTATGATAAATTTATTTAGCCATTTATAGTGTTTCTGAAGGGTCCGCTCGCTATTCATAAGGACCGCTATTCATAAGGACTTTATGCCTTAATGAATAGTGACCCCCTTTCCGTTTTATGAATAGCAGTCCTTCACGTATAGGAAGTTGCACGTTACGAATAGCGGTCCTTATGACTAGCGAGGTTACCCCGTTTCTCAACGCTGAATTATGATTACCCTGATAAGCCGCTATTCCATTCAAGCAATTTCTTCCTACTGGTTCTCCATGCACATAGGTTGAGAATGGCAAATGTAGATTAATGTCTCGCTAAAGAACGTCAGTGCCAGTCCAGTACCAGGAGTAAAAAAAAAACCCGGACCTTGTGATAGCCTGGATACATATCCACAAGACCACTACACCTCTTCATTCATGAGTATAATTATAAACATATTAGAATAGAAGGAAGCTTTAGTCTGAGGTCCGTTACTCCAAGGTATTATAGGGTAACAATAATTGTTACGACGGTCTAGCTTGCCCGGATACTATACACGGATGCTAATGAGAAATTTCATCTTGTAGTGTCAAATTGAATCATTGAAGAAAAACAAATCAATAGAAACACGAAAGGAGAGGCATATTGACCATGCAGTCCTGTTGACATCCAGAGCTCAAACCTCCTGATTGTTTCCCATTTCTCTCCATTCATTGTTGAACCAAATTATCTTGAATGGTTACTTGCTCTATTTTTGCAATTTTCTTAATAAGACCTTTTAACGGTTAAATGAATATGCCCTTCACAAACTTTATCATGATTAAATTTCCAGAATACACAAGGTACGTGGTTGGAATCCTTTCCATGGCATTAATATCCTTTGCCAAGACAATTATCTGTATTTTTTCAACAACAAATCATTAATGTTTGAATGTCTTGAGAAGACGTAGTACGATGCTTTATACTTTGTACATGTATGTAGTATCATGATAGTTTGTAATCCGTACTTGTATAGAAGCTACGCCACTGATAAAAAAACAAACATATAACAAACATTTGTGATAACGTTGTTATCATATAATGTGAGATTAACGAACGTTTCAAAAGTTTAATCAGAGGTTTGCTTTAAAGATTCAATGTGCAGATTAAAGGGTGTCTGAAATGTCACTCAAAGTAAAATTACGTACTTCATTTTCTTTTTCATTTTGTAACAAAGGCCAAGGGGATATAATGATGAAATCCCTTTCTAAACAAAATACAGTATGTATCTATTCTTGGATAATGTCAATCAGGAAAAGAAAAAAACATTTTCTCATTCTTTTTTTGCGCTGGAGATATTGATGTTGGAGATATTTGTTGTTTTCATGTTTTCATTCAATTAAGAAATATTTACAAGTATTATTCTTTGCTGAATGTATTTTCTTTACAAATCAGAATGAATACGAAGTACATAATTGTTGGAATAGAGTACAAATTTAATTTCAATTTTAATGTTCATGCATGATTAAATATTTTTTGATAGTTTTGATTAATTAAAACCACGCTTGCACTGAGACACATTGGAAATTTTATTTTTATTGTATGATGTCCTTAAAAGGGGAGAAAACAAAGTAACACAAAAAGTGTAGGAACGTTTGAAACTGTACCACGTGTAAATTGAACATCCGGAATATTTGCATTTCTATTGTACAAGTACATCTATCTACATTATATAGGGCTGTTTCCCTAGTTGTAGTATATCGGCACAAAATATTTGACGGTACTGGAAAGTTATACTGATGTAGGCAGTTTCCTCTTTCCTCTGTCCGGAAACGTTTGAATGTTTACTTTCAAGAGTAAAAGTTGTGTGCCATTTAGTAGAATGTTGGGGGTTTATGTAAATCATACGGACTTGTTATATTAAAGGTCCTTTTGACTGTGTACATTTTTGCTGTGTATATAGATAAATTAATTTCAATCACATTCAGTCGATATGTTTGGTATCAACATGCATGTTGGTATCACAGAGTACATCAACCTCTTTACAGTTAGAAAATAAAGGGGGAGTAATATGAAATGCAGTTCAGATAGACATCTTAAAACACTGTTGTTAATGTTTTATTGTAGACATAATGTACGTTACACACGAATCAGGACAATTAACCCCTGGTCAATCACCCCCTGAAAATTAACAGCCGGAAAACTACCCCCCCCCCCTAGGACAATGACCCCCGAGAATATTACCCCCTGGAAAATTATCCCCCATGGGCAACCATCCCCCCCCCCGAGAACAATTACCCCCTGGAAAGTTACCCCCTTCTAGGACAATTACCCCCCGTGGACAATTACCCCCGTTGACTATTATCCCCGAGGACAATTACCCCCACCCCTAAACATTACCCCTAGGACAATTACCCCCCAAGAACAACCAAGGACAACCAATTACCCCACCGCCCAAAAAAATACCCCCGTTCATTAAAAGGTAAGTCTACCCTGAAAATAAGTTGGTTTTAATAAAAGCATAAGTTTTTGTCCTCGTGGTGGTTGTCCTTGGGGGTAATTTTCCGGGGTAATATTCCGGGGGGTTATTGTCCTTGGGGGTAGTTTTCCGGGGGGTGATTGCCCAGGAGGTAATTGTTCTAGAACCGTTACACAGTAATGCATTTATCCAGCAATAGAGAAGACCAACAAAAAAAATAAAGGCAGCTTGCAGTGGGTCTTGGTGCAAGCGTGGCTGCCAGATACACTACCCCCCCCCCCATTCCGCACCTTGCGGATTGACTAGGGGATACGATCTTACCTTTTGAAAGCCTGCTCACTGTCACACAATGTCAAGCCTTCTCCTGACGATAGCGCATAATATCTGAAAAATGGTTCTGTGAGTTTTCGCCTTGCCATTTCTTCATGTTGTTTAATAGTACGCAGCTCCATGCTGTATACAATCTGGGGTAAATTCTTTTTTTTCAACAACAGGGTTCACTAAATTTGCTTCTTTTCAGGTTAATGGATGAAGAAGAAAACACACGTCTCGCGATAAAAAAAACGATGACGACAATGAATAGCCAGGTCCCAATTATAGACACCAGTCTAACTCCTTTTGTTAAACTAAACTTCACCCGAGCTTAAAGATTATGTTTGAGTGCGTGTCATTCGGGTCATATTCTGCTGACTTAATCAATACCCAAATGTTTGATATAAACTAAATCAATCTTAACAAAGAGAAAATGTAGACACAACAAACAACAGTCCAACTCCTTTTGTTAAACTGGACTTCACCCGAGCTTAAAGACATGGATGAGTGCGGGCAGGCGCGTTGCCAGGGGGCGGTGGGGGGAGTCGCCCCCAAAAAAAAAAACGCCGGCCGAAAGAGAGAGAGAGAGAAAGACAGAGAGAGAGAAGAGAAAAAAGTAACAGGACGTAGGAAGAAAAAGAAGCAGACAAAGAAACATTTTTGAAAATTCAGACAAGGATTAAAAGTCGAGAACGGTAACACAAATCGACTTCGTTCTCTAATAATTTAATGAAACGTCAAAGCTTCCGCGGATGGGGGAAACTGACTTCAGACAAGGATTAAGAGTCGAGAACGGTACAACGAATTGCTTCTTCTCTAATAACTGAATGAAACGTCCCCCTTGGGAGCGTGCTTCGCGCGCTCTGTAGGTGATTCGCACGCGCCCCCTAAAATAAAATCCTAGCTACGCGCCTGGGTGCGGGTCATTCGGTAAAAAAAAGCATCTGGAAAACATATGCAAATTTTGACTATGTTACTGAATTAGAAATGATGTATATGTTGAGGTTTCGTAGACAAATTTGGTAGGCACGCTTTTGTCACCACCTGTGGACTTTGATTATTAGCACATGTTATTCCTGTATGATGCCTTGAGATCTCTGGAGAGATAATAGGCGACAGTGAATTTGCAGAATATAAACGGCACCAAATTAATCACCTAACAAAAAGGATGGATTTAGCTATGACAAACAACCTCTTCAAAATACACCTTATAACATCAAACTCTTACACATTTATTATTGTACAATGTATTATATGCGCACACGTACGTGTTATAATTCTGTTTATGATTACATTCACCAAGTTTTGTTGTTTTGTTTTTCAATCCACGGCTTTGTGTCAACTCTCAAGTACTTCCTTTAAACACCTTATATCGCTCACACAACTGAGCGAAAGGCCGCCAAAAGCGACCCTTTTGCGAGTATTTATAAAAATAATAATGACACGGACCTCCAAATTTAACAAATATGTATTAAGAGTATTGAGGTGTTCGTCGCACGTTGATAGAAATGCTGCATAATTGTGGAAACATGGGTTGATGTATATTTTCTTTGATATAAATGACAATAGCCCGTTTCATTGACGACTGCCCCTTACGTTGAAACATAGCCACATTCTCTCAAAATCAGGAAAGTTTTTTTTTGGGGGGAGGGACTTTACTCTCTCGCAAACGTAGCGATTTTGCTAAAAACTATAGTCAAATCCTTATTGTAAACATCTTGTCGCGAGACCTCGTTATACAGTGGATCTCTTCAATGTTCTATTTGACGATATCAGACTTGTCGTTTTATCATTTAACCGTTTGATTGCATGACAAACGTACAGGCCATATAAGTAGCCTCAGGTTGATTTTTTTAAAGTAGTTGCGATCGTGTTGATAGAAAATATAATAAATCAGGGGTGTGTGGAAGTCGAGAACACTTTATGGAGATGGAAGGGTCGTATAGGTTGGATCCCCGCCACGCAATTAATTATGACCTCAAGAAAGACATTCTATCTACATTGCTTCTCTTTACCCAGGTGTCGAATAGATACACAGTTAAATACGAACGTCAAACTAGTCCACATGGTTGAATTAGCACGTGTGCACATGTAGAATGGGGTCTATAGCTGGAATGCTTACCACAGGATTGGGGAGAGTGCAATATTATATGTGAATAGCAATTGTATCCAATTACCGGTTTCAAATTTCAGCCACTGATGTTGAAGATTAAAACCCTTACCGTCCCATTGCAAATCTGAGGTTCTTTGGTAAATGTTTTGAAAGAATTGCATCATTTTAGCTACAACAGTACTTGAGTACTTTCAGTTTGTATGCAAGGTCACAATCTGGCTACTGCTCGTTTCATATAGCGTTGAAACTGCTCTTTTGCGAGTCAGTATGATATCCTTTTATCTCTAAAGGAGAGGAAGTCATCCATGCGCTGCTAGATTTTTCACACGCGTTCGACACCATTAAGCAAGACATCTTGTTGCAATGCTTGAGACTGCGTTTTGGAATTGGAAGTCAAGCAATTAGGTGGATAGAGTCCTGCTTATCCCAGCGCACTCACACTGTAGTGATTGGAAACGAGTGGTCATTCAGACATACCATTTCGCAAGGAGTCCCACATGGGTCTGTTCTTGGTCCAATTATATTTACTCTCTATACATCTCCTTTAAAAAGTTAATTGTTACCCATAACATTCATAAGATGTTTTATGAAGATGAAACGCAACTGTACATCGCGTTTAAGGGGAAATAGGGATGTTGATGTTACTACAGAAATATTAATTGTGTGCGATCGGTCAAAGAGTGGTCTCTGGTAAATGGATTTGAAACTCAACAGTACCACGACTGAATTTCTCCATGTTTCTACACAGCATAGATTAGGTTACCCAATATTGACAATGAATTTAGATGGCAATCTTGTTCATGCAACCAAAACATGTAGAAATCTAGGGGTTACGATCTTACCTTTTGAAAGCCTGCTCACTGTCACGCAATGTCAAGCCTTCTCCTGACGATTGCGCATAATATCTGAAAAATGGTTCTGTGAGTTTTCGCCTTGCCATTTCTTCATGTTGTTTAATAGTACGCAGCTCCATGCTGTATACAATCTGGGGTAAATTCTTCTTTTTCAACAACAGGGTTCACCAAATTTGCTTCTTTTCAGGTTAATGGATAAAGAAGAAAACACACGTCTCGCGATAAAAAACGATGACGACAATGAATAGCCAGGTCCCAATTACTGATTATGGATTCTGCAAATGCTCTGTCGCCTATTATCTCTCCAGAGATCTCAAGGCAGCATACAGGAATAACTTGTGCCAATAATCAAAGTCCACAGGTGGTGACAAAAGCGTGCCTACCAAATTTGTATACGAAACCTCAACATATACATCATTTCTAATTCAGTAACATAGTCAAAATTTGCATATGCTTTCCGGATGTTTTTTTTACCGAATGACCCGCACCCAGGCGTGTAGATGGATTTTATTTTAGGGGGGCGCTTGCGAATCACCTACAGAGCGCGCGAAACACGCTCCCTAGGGGGGGACGTTTCATTCAGTTATTAGAGGAGAAGACGATTCGTTGTACCGTTCTCGACTCTTAATCCTTGTCTAAAGTCAGTTTCCCCCATCCGCGGAAGCTTTGACGTTTCATTAAATTATTAGAGAAAGAAGTCGATTCGTTTTACCGTTCACGACTTTTAATCCTTGTCTGAATTTTCAAAAATGTTTCTTTGTCTGCTCCTTTTTCTTCCTACGTCCTATTACTTTTTTCTCTTCTCTCTCTCTCTCTCTTTTGGGCCGGCGTTTGGGGGGGGGGCGACCGCCCCGCCGCCCCCTGGCAACGCGCCTGCCCGCACTCATCCATGTCTTTAAGCTCGGGTGAATTTCAGTTCAACAAAAGGAGTTGAACTGGTGTTTGTTGTGTCTATATGCATTTTCCCTTTGTTAAGATTGATCTAGTTTAGATCAAACATTTGGGTATTGATTAAATCAGCAGAATATGACCCGAATGACCCGCACTCAAACATATCTTTAAGCTCGGGTGAAGTCAGGGGCGTATCCAGCCGGCGGCAAGGGAGGGGGCCTTAAAAGGGGCCCACTTCGTGCGAACATTTGAAAATCGTGCCGGCCGATTTTTCGCTCAGGGGGGTAGTGAGCAAATTTTCCTACGGGAAGGTTTTTTTGGTCCACCGCCACCTGGTCCCCCTTGGGCGCCAGGGGTAGTGAGCACAATTTTTTTTGGGGCACCCGAAATTTTTTTAACGCCACTTCCCCCCCTTCTTCTTCATCTTTTTTTTCAAAAAAGGGTGTTTTTACCTGTTTTTTTTTGCTAGGGGAGGGGGCCTGGGGGGCCTGGATCCGCCACTGGGTGAAGTTCAGTTTAACAAAAGGAGTTAGACTGGTGCCTATGGTGTCTACATTTTCCCTTTGTTAAGATTGGTCTTGTTTAGATCCAACATTTGGGTATTAATTAAATGAGCAGAATATGACCAAACTCATGTTTGTGGGCTCCCTATTTATTATTATGTTATAATTTGAGTAAGGACATCCTTTGAAATTAACAAAATATTAGGGTTTTGCACGCCTCGGGTTTTTTACACGTAGCATTCGTTCTGACTGCAGATCATTGTAAAGTTTGGAATTTTTTAAATAAGTTGTTTGAAATCTCGAAATGAAATATAAAAATTCAAAATAGTTCCTGAAAGAGGATGGCACAGTATAATACGACACGCTCTATGTACGACACATACTGTACAGCAGTACAGTATATATTTCAAGCAGTATGGCCTCTTGCATTCACCAGAAAAATTCTGTTTTGAAGTCATGTCCAATTTGTTGATTCTTTGCAGAGGGGGATTCAAGCTATCATTCACGTTAATTGACCTTTGAACTCGATCTTGACTACATTACAGACCTCTGCTGCACATACAATTTGATTGTACAGGTCTGGAAGTGGAAATGATAGCCTATGCTCTAGAGGCTAGGGTAGACAAATTTACTATAGGATTTCTCGGTCAATTTCGGAAGTTGGCCACACAAATTCATTTTATTTTCATTCAATTTCGCCGATTCTGTCACCGCAGCCGTTATTTTTCGTTCAAATTCGTTTTTTAGCATTTAAATTCATAAAACGATCATTCAAAAACATTTTATTTTCATTCGAATTAAAACATGTTTCTTTTTCGTAAAATTTTCATTCAATTTAAAGCGAGACGATTCGCGATTACGTAATAGCGTCTTCCGTGAATTCAAATTCGTTTCTTTGCATACAATTTCACACGTTTTGCAGACAAATTAAACATGTAAATCTTACCCAGTATGATCATATATAGAACCCCGCAAGCTTAGTTCAATGCTAAATCCATTTCAAATTGTATCGGTTGGTAAGCAACAAACATGTTATTTGTCCTCACTAGGGGTGTATACGAGGCGCGGATCCAAGGGAGGGCCGAGCAGGCCTTGCCCCCCCCCCCGCAAAAACAAAAACAAAAAAAAAGAGAGAGAAAGAAAGAGAGAAGGAAAAGAAGGGAAAGGGAAAGGGAAAGAGGAAAGAAAGGGAAAGAAAGAAGAGGAATAAGAAAAGAAAAGGGGGAAAGAAGGAGATCGAGGACCGAAAGGGCCTTGTCTCCCAGGCTGTTGCCCCATCAAAAAATACGAGAGAATTCGGAAGGAAAGGGAAAGAAAAAAGGAAAAGAGGAGATAAAGGGAAGGAAATAAGAGGAAGAAGAAAAGAAAAGAAGAGGGATATAAGTTGCAATTTTCCCGCCAACAAATTGTGGATCGGGGGCCAAAGCCCATGCCTCCCCCCCCCGCCAAAAAAAGAGAGAAGGAAGGGAAAGAGAAATAGGAGAGCTAAATGGGAACAAAAAAGAGGAAGAAGAAAAAAAGAAAAGTGTGAAAAGAAGGGGAGATCAGTTGCGATTAATCCCACCAACAACGTGTGGATCGGTGGGGGGGGGGGCGAAATGCCCTTGCCTCCCCCGCCCCAACAAACCTAAAATAGAGAGAAGGAAGGGAAGGGAAAGGGGAAGAGAAGAGAATGGGAAAGAAAAAAAAAGAGAAAGAGGAAAGGTAGGGGAGATCAGTTGCGATTCGATACCGGTGATTTACAAATGTTGCTGAAATGACGTAATTTTCCGAGATTTTTCCTCACTTTTTAGTAAATTACTTTTTTATTAGTTGTTGAAAAATGACAAATTCCTAAATTTACAGTCAGGCAAGAAATATGCTTATTCAGAGGCCTTCATGTTAGGGCCCGCGGAACGGCGGGGCTCGGGGGCCTCGAGCTCCCCCCCCCACACTTTTTTTGAAAAAGTATATTAAAAAGAAATAGAAAGAAAGAGAGAAAGAAAGAAAAATAGTGACCTGTCAGTGTCACAAAATAATGAGGTATCAAAATATGCTCATCTGACCGTGATTAAATGCCTAAAACCCCTGAGCTTCCGGGGGCGCTGCCCCCTGGATTCCCCTAGGGACCTAAGGCGGGCCCCTGGATGCTCATTTGACGGTAATTTAATGCCTAAAACCCCTGCGCTTCTGGGGGCTCCGCCCCCTGGACCTCGCGCCAATTAGTGTCCTGCCAGTGTCACAGAATAATAAGATATCAAAAAAATGCTCATCTGACCGTAATTAAACGCCTAAAACCCTTGAGCTTAGGGGGCTCCGCCCCCTGGACCCCACGCCAATTAGTGTCCTGGCAGTGTCACAAATAAGGTATCAAAATATGCACATCTGACCGTAATTAAATGCCTATAAACCCCTGAGCTTCCGGGGGTTCCGCCCCTTCGACCCCATCAGGGGGTCTAAGACGGGCCCCTGAATGCTTGTCTGACCGTTATAAAATGCCTCAAATCCCTGATTTCAGTGGACTCAGCCCCCTGGACCCCACGCCATTTAGTGACCTGCAAGTGTCATGAATAAGGTATCAAAAGATGCTCATCTAACCGTAATTACATGCCCATACTCCCTGAGCTTCCGGGGGCTCCGCCTCTTGACCCCCGCCGGGGCTTTGCCCCTAGACCCCACGCCAATTTATGCTACGCTCTACCTGATCGTAAATACTTTAGCCTCCCCCCCACCCACTTTGAAAAAAGTTCATAGGGGCCTGCATGTAAAAGTGGGGTGATGCGGATTTTTGTTCTGCTCCCCCAAACATTTTTCCTCTTTACGTCACTTTTGGTCATCATTACGTACCCAATTCAAATTTGGGCCCCCCCCTAAGAAATCCTGGATCCGCGCCTGGTGTATACCCACTAAATCATCACTATTTAGCAACTGAACGATCATGTGTTAAGTAGATATAACCTAGCCACATCAATATAGAATTAGCATGGAACTAAGCAAGAGTGTCTTTTTATGAATATGCAATGATATAAGTGCATGCAAAGTGTGTGTTTACAGACTACAGTTGTATTTATTGGAGTGGTGTATCATAATGGTGGGGGGGGGGTATCAATACTCTATACATTGATTTTTTTTTTAATGTTTTGTTTGGTTTTGTTTTTGATAATTTATTCGATGTTCGTAATCTCTTTGAAGCCATTTATATTTGTGTAAATTATATTTAGTCTGTATTGAACATGTTAAGAACAATCTATGAGTATCAGTTCAATCACAATCATAATCACATCAAAATCTGAATCACCATCACACTGAATCACAATCACGATCGTGATCACAGTCACAATTACCAATAACTCATTTGTTTAATTTAGATGAGAAACATGTGCATATACCATGTATACCATAGGTTTGTAAAGATAGGCGAATATGAATGAAAACTTTGTTATTTAGAATGACCCAAAGTGAAATTGAATGGTACGGACGTCCGATTTGCCATTGTTGACGAAAATGAATGCAAACTGCGCATTTGTAAGCGGTGGTTAAATTGAATGAAACAAGTGCTAAATCCATTGACCGAATAAGAAAATCAAATGAAAAAAGTGTTATTTTTAATGAAATTTACACGCCGGCAGCTTTATTTCGCGAATTTGAATGAACTTTGTATCAAAACGAATGAAAAGCTTAGGAAATTGACCGAGAAATCCTATATTAAGTTAGTCTATGAAAAACAGAAAATATTTGCGTTTGTTTTGTTTTGTTTTTTTCCAATCCACCGCCTTGTGTCAACTCTCAAGTACTTTCTTTCAACTCCTTATATCGCTCACACAACTGAGCTAAAGGCCGCCAAAGGCGGCCCTATTGCGAGTATTTATAAAAAGAATAATGACACGGACCTCCAAATTTAACAAATATGTATTAAGAGTATTGAGGTGTTCGTCGCACGTTGATAGAAATGCTGCATAATTGTGGAAACATGGGTTGATGTATATTTTCTTTGATATAAATGACAATAGCCCGTTTCTTTGACGACTGCCCCATTACGTTGAAACATATTCTCTCAAAATCAGGAAAGTTTGGGGGGACTTTACTCTCTCGCAAACGTAGCGATTTTGCTAAAAACTTTAGTCAAATCTTTATTGTAAACATCTTGTTAGGAGACCTCGTTATACAGTGGATCTCTTCAATGTTCTGTTTGACGATATCAAACTTGGCGTTTTATCATTTAACCGTTTGATTGCATGACAAATGTTCACACAATTGAAAAGGTGACGTACAGGCCATCTAAATAGCCTCAGGTTGATTTTTTGAAAGTAGTTGCGATCGTGTTGATAGAAAATATAATAAATCAGGGGTGTGTGGAAGTCGAGTGATTTGAACACTTTATGGAGATGAAAGGGTCGTAGGTTGGATCCCCGCCACGCAATTAATTATGACCTCAAGAAAGACATTCTATCTACATTGCTTCTCTTTACCCAGGTGTCAAATAGGTACCCAGTTAGATACGAACGTCAAACTAGTCCACATGGTTGAATTAGCACGTGTGCACATGTAAAATGGGGTCTATAGCTGGAATGCTTACTACAGGATTGGGGAGAGTGCAATATTATATGTGAATAGCAATTGTATCCAATTACCGGTTTCAAATTTCAGCCACTGATGTTGAAGATTAAAACCCTTACCGTCCCATTGCAAATCTGAGGTTCTTTGGTAAATGTTTTGAAAGAATTGCATCATTTTAGCTACAACAGTACTTGAGTACTTTCAGTTTGTATGCAAGGTCACAATCTGGCTACTGCTCGTTTCATATAGCGTTGAAACTGCTCTTTTGCGAGTCAGTATGATATCCTTTTATCTCTAAAGGAGAGGAAGTCATCCATGCGCTGCTAGATTTTTCACACGCGTTCGACACCATTAAGCAAGACATCTTGTTGCAATGCTTGAGACTGCGTTTTGGAATTGGAAGTCAAGCAATTAGGTGGATAGAGTCCTGCTTATCCCAGCGCACTCACACTGTAGTGATCGGAAACGAGAGGTCATTCAAACATACCATTTCTCAAGGAGTCCCACAGGGGTCTGTACTTGGTCCAATTATATTTACTCTCTATACATCTCCTTTAAAAAGTTAATTGTTACCCATAACATTCATAATATGTTTTATGAAGACGAAACGCAACTGTACATCGCGTTTAAGGGGAAATAGGGATGTTGATGTTACTACAGAAATATCAATTGTGTGCGATCGGTCAAAGAGTGGTCTCTGGTAAATGGATTTGAAACTCAACAGTACCACAACTGAATTTCTCCATGTCTCTTCACAGCACAGATTAGGTTACCCACTATTGACAATGAATTTAGATGGCAATCTTGTTCATGCAACCAAAACATGTAGAAATCTAGGGGTTACTATTGAAGAAAAGTTCACGTTTTAAAATTTTGTTCCACAAAAATGTCGCTCAGCATCTTTTAGGTTGCACAAAAGAGGTAAAATTCGATTTTATTTTGGACAGGACTACCACTGAATGCATAATTCATTCTTTTGTATGTGTGCCATTTTGATTTTTGTATTATTTTGCTTTTTGGTCTTCCGTCTTATCAAATTCAAGTTATTCAAAACTCAGCAGCGTGACTGGTAACACGAATAAAGAAATATGAATCAATATCCCCAGTCTTAAGAAATTTACATTGGCTACCTATCCAGTCTCGTATCTAGTTTAAAATACTTTTATTAACTTATCAATGTTTCCATCAGTTTTCGCCATCATATCTCAACAAATCATTTATACAGTATAAACCAGAAAGAATGCTGCGTTCCGGTAAAAAGTCTTAACTTCATGTCCCAAAACCTGTGACAAAATGTTATGGGGAAAAGGCCATTTTCATATGCAGCCACTGTTTTACTGAATAACGTGCCGGAATGCCTTAGAAAATATAGAAACATATGAAAAGTTCAGAAGTAATTTGAAAACATATCTATTTAGCACTTTGTAAGATCTCACAATTATGAACTTAGTGCACCTTTTCCACTCCTTCTGTATTCTTTTCTGTAAAGTGCACAGAGATATGCTAGTATGCTTATGTGTTATGCGCTATGCAGAAACGTTTAATTATTATTATTATTTCATGTATAACAATTACATGTAGAACGCTTTATAGAAAACGTGATATAAAATGCTATACAAATGTGACTTTTCATCTTATTATTATTATTATTATTGTTATTAGTATTATTATCATCATCATCATCAAAATTATTATCATATATATATATATATATAAGACCATAGGTCGATAATTTGTTTTAAATATGAAACTATCGAGGTGATTCCTGCGTTAATGTGTTGAGCGCGTTGCGTTTAAGAGCTCTGAATTTAACGTGTTTTCCATACACCAACGCGCACTTTAGTGTGCGGAAATCATAACGTTGAAATGTGTTGTTGATTTGTTTTTCTATTCATCTATCATTTTTATGAACGAATTACGTAGAGACCTCCTGAAATGCACCATAAATGATAACATAGGTTAGTTCCAGATTCAAGAACGAACCGACAAGGAGGCTTACGAGGGCATGAACGTTTCACAATTTGTTTACACAAAATAGTAGCGGTCTTGTTTTAAACCTGACACGATAGTTATCTGACCGTTGAATTATTTCGTTTGATAGAGCAGAAGATTGTTAGTGTGAATTAATCTAAAATTCATTAATAAAACAAGAAACGTTGATGTGCTATGATCTAACACTAACAAATAAAGTGAATGCATGGATATGATGGAAAAAGAAAGACACGGCCTATACAGAGGTCGGGAGAGAGGGAGAGAAGAAGGGATAAGGTGCAAATACAACAGAGAATGTGTGTGCGTGTGTGTGTGCGTGTGCGTGTGCGTGTTTGAGTGCGTTTGTGAGGAAGAAAACCGGAGAGAAATGTGGATGGGGGATAGAAGAGTTGAACAATCGAGTAATTTTCAACACACACAGTAGAAGTTCATCATGCACCAATATAGGTGTGAATTACTTTTAAATTCATTAGTATAATGGGAAACAATGACGTGCTATGATCAAGCATTACAAATAAATCAAATGGACGTGATGAAATTAAATAGAAAAAAGGTATGGATAGGTAGGGACAGTGGGTGAGGAGGGGAGAGAAGATGGAAAAAAGCTCAGAGAGATAGATAGAGAAAAAAGAAGAAAGAGAGAGTGAGTAGTGTGTGCGTGTGTGTGTGTTTGTGTGTGTGATTAACGGAAAGAAATGTGGGAAGAAAACTGAGGAATAGAGGAAGGCAATGGGGTAATTATCATTACAAAGAAGTTCATAGAAATTACAAGGACATACATATATACTTGTAAGGTGTGTGTGCGTGTGCGTGTGGGTGCTTGCATGCGTGCCTGCGTGCCTGCGTGTCTGCGTACCTAGGAGTATGCTAGAACTTTAGGGTTATGGAGTAGGCTTTTTACCTGCTTTCAATGAAATTTTGCTCCTGGAGGACATTACACCGATTCTCGCAATAAAAAAAAAACTTTCCTGGAATTAGTATGCCTGTATACTCCAAACTCAGAACGTCTCAATTTCTTTGACAATTTAGCGAAAACCTCATTCCGCATGGAAGACCAATGTGTAGGTTCCAGAGTTCATGATATATTGCAATTAGACATCACGAAAATGGGTGAGAGGCAAAAGAACCATACAGAGTAAGAAAGAGTTCTACGAGGGAAATGAATTAGGGCAGACGTCGAAAACGAAGATGGTTAGATAAAGGGGAAAATGAAGATAGAGGAAGAGAGTAATATAGCCAGGGGAAATATTAGGATCACAGTATAGCCGCATATGAGATGAGGGACTGGAATTTTTGTTTTTATAAAGTAATTTATCGTAATGATATTACGAAGGTGTCATAATCTTCCTAAGCAAACTCTCTCTCCCCCACACTTTACAAAAGCAGTAATCTTCCCACTGCATTCTCGCAAAAACTGTGTCTCTCTTATGCCTGATAGCTGTTATTATTTGTTCTTCGATATTCATCACATGTAACCTGACAGCATTGTAAATATATGATATCATTTATACAATTGAAATATATTATACTCTTGTTCCCATAACCAGAATAAACATGTCGCTCGTATTCAATCTATCAATTTACTGTTTACGCTTAATTTATGAACCGTAATTCTTATTTAACAAAAACATTTGGTGTATCTCTCTTTTTACATGCCTCTTATTGTACATCTCCTTTTGCGCGTGTTTATGTCATTTGGTAAATTTACATCAAGCAATTGAAGCGGTTTCTTTTGAAAAAAAAAGAAAACTATTGGCAACACTTTACAGTTTGGCGAGGCAGTATTATAATAATTGCTAAGGGTCAAACAGTTTTTTTACAAGAAATTAAGTATGAAGTTTTTACGTAAAGACCTTCTTCATAAATTTAATATGCAAGTCTCAGTATGTGAAACTGAATTGTCTCTTTTTCCTTTCGCATTCATGTTGATTGTTTCGATAAATTATAAATGGCTACTAAAATCTCGTTACACTAAACAAATAATGTTTTAAAGGTTGTTAACGATTAAACTCGCACTTTATGAAACATTTATAGGTTATAAAAGCTAATCCTGTACAACTTTCCAGAGATTTTAGATTAGGTGTTTTAGGGGAATCGGAGATAAAATACTTTAATCATCGTAGTAGGGTAAGAGGATAACAACTCAAATAGGCTTTAGGGATTTTAAACGAGTAAACCTATGTATTAGGTTGGTTTTTCATGAATCGCCTACGATCTAAGTCTACGTGTTGGCATGAAATGATGACAGCACAAGAAATGATGAAGAAGAGAAGGTTCATTCTTTAAATCCGGCAGTTTTTAATATATCACAAATTTTCGACGTTACCTAACTTCTAAATCAAGTGGTAATCCGCCTGGTTACTTACTTACAAGCTATTTGCGCATTGCCTTGGAAACCCTATAAGGATTATTATTCTTATTTTGTTTTTGTCATTATCACTTGAGAAAGACGTTGCTGCATACTAAATCACCCCTGTACATGTACATGCATATATTTACTAACCAAAAACAGACGTACTGAAAACCACGCAGTGTCCAGAAATAATCGCCCTTACTTTGACTTTAGACAGATAAAAGCATTTAAAAAGTAATGAGTTTAAATCAGGAAAGCTCATCTGGACTTGCATGAACAATTATATTCCAAGGACAGTATTGTCGAAAAAAGCTAGATCAACTACATAAGCAAGAATCGTGATTTGATTTCAAACCATACAGTAATAGTTTGTCTTTGTGACCATCACGTTGAAAATGTAATGTTTTTTTTTTCTCTCCAGTGGCGGATAACAGATGCAGGCGCGGATCCAGGATTTCTTAGGGGGGGGGGCCCAAATTTGAAATTATACAAGCCAAACATTGGTACGTAACGGTGACCAGCTGTGGCGTAATGAGCAAAAACGTTTGGGGGGGGGCAGACAAAAAAATCCGCATCACCCCCACTCTTACATGCAGGCCCCGCTGAACGTTTTTCAAAGTGGTTGGGGGAGGCTAAAGTATTTACGATCAGGTCGAGCGTAGCGTAAATTGACGTGGGGTCTAGGGGCAAAGCCCCGGCGGGGGTCAAGGGGCGGAGCCCCCGAAAGCCTATGGGGTATGGGCATTTATTACGGTCAGATGAGCATATTTCGATACCTTATTCATGACAATGGCAGGTCACTAATTGGCGTGGGGTCCAGGGGCGGAGCTCCCGTAAGCTCAGAGGTTTTAAGCACTGAATTACCGTGAGATGAGCATCTAGGGGTACGCCTTAGGGCCCTAGGTGGGGTCCAGGGGGCAGAGCCCCGAAAGCTCAGGGGTTTTAGGCATTGAAGTACGATCAGATGAGCATATTTGTGCACTGGCAGGTCACTGATTGGCGTGGGTCCAGGGGCGGAGCCCCCAGAAGCTCAGGGGTTTTAGGCAATAAATTACGGTCAGATGAGCATCCAGGGGATCGCCTTAGGGCCATTGAATGGGCCCAGGGGACGGAGCCCCCGAAAGCTCAGGGATTTTAGGCAATAAATTCCGTCAGATAAGCATCCAGGGGTCCGCCTTAGGGCCCTAGGTAGGGTCCAGGGGGCAGAGTCAGAGACACCGGAAGTTCAGGGGTTTTAGGCATTTAATTACGGTCAGATGAGTATATTTTGATACCTTATTTGTGACACTGGCAGTTCACTTATTGGCGTGGGGTCCAGGGGGCGGAGCCCCCAGAACCTCAGGGGTTTTAGGCATTCAATCACGGTGATATGAGCATATTTTGATACCTCATTATTTTGTGACATTGGCAGGTCACTATTCTTTGTTTCTTTCTCTCTTTCTTTCTATTTCTCTTTAATATACTTGTTCACAAAAAGTGTGGGGGAGCTCGAGCCCCCGAGCCCCACCGTTCCGCGGGCCCTGACATGTAGGCCTCTAAATAAGCATATTTCTTGCCTGACTGTAAATTTAGGAATTTGTCATTTTCCAACAAACGCATTCAAAAGTATAATTTACTAAAAAGTGAGGAAAAATCTCGGAAAATTATGTCATTTCAGCAACATTTCTAAATTACCGGTATCGAATTAGAAATAAACCACGTTTGAATTTTATTTGGGGGCAACTTAAGTGGTCGTTCCATAATCCACCTTCAGAAAAAGACAATATTGTTAACTACTACCTGCCAGGGGTTATGTATAAGCAGAAAAAACAAATCTAATCTGAAATGAGTTTTTAACTATTTTACTCCATGTTTAACGACAAGACTCGTTAAAAAAGGGCAAGTGGATTTTAAAAAAATTCATTTGAACAAAGCGTGAATCCTAGAATGAAATTTATGGATTTTGTTTTAATCGTCCATCAAAAATAAATGCTGATTGAAGATACCCTCTGCTGCAATCTTATGTCAGATGAATACACATTATCAGGAAAATGGATGTGAGCACATTTGTTGTAATCATTTCTAATCTCTTATGGCATATCATTGTTATGGAAGAGAGTACTGGTGATATGAAGTGATATAATCATGATCATGTAAACCGTGTATATTGATGTGTGCAATGTCAGCAAGAAAATAATTTATATGATAACAGATTCACTCATGCCAACAACAAGAATATAGACACAATTCGAATATATGTAAAGTGCTTTTTATTGTTCCATTTCATATGGCATAACATATGGTCCACACAAACATATCTTCACGACCATTTCATTAAGATCATTAATCATCATCGATTTGACAGCGTTGATTGAGTAAACCTACAATATCGTAAAGAGATGATAATCAACTCATCCTCATCCATCAAACATCGAAAAATAATGGACGAGAATTATATCCGCTTCATCGGTGGGAAAGGCTACAATAAAACCAAATACATATCGCCTGTATGTGGTATCTGTGATATCTATCAATATGGATTGGGCAATATTTACTTTACTGGTGATGCTAAACGCATGTTTACCTGGCCTGATTTAAAGGGGATGACACAAAGGCTCACATCCTGAAGCACTGAGAACAGTGAACTCACTTGCAGCCTCAGGAGTAAGTGGCTGGCTATAAATGGCCTCTGGTGAAAACACAAAATTTGGCTTAGGAGATCTGCCACAGCTTTTTTTTCTGGAGCGTTTGACCTGGACCATTTTTTAAAATAAGTGTTATGTTCCTTTAGATGCATAATTCGTATCCTTCTTATGCCCGTTGCTTATCAAGAATATAAAGGCAGTTATTGCCAATAATTCAGCGTTATTAACTCATTGTACATTGAGCCTTCGCTTTCTGTGTGATGACACACCCACATGGCGCACCAAAGAGAGAGCAAATCGCCGACTCCATCTTACGTCAGGGAAAAGACGCCTCGTGTGCCACAGACGTACTAGCTATACTGAATTGCAGAATTTATTGGCTGAAGCGCCGTATATGCCTTAATTGAATGGGTTCTCCCATGCATGTTACATTGCAATACACACTATGCAAACGGTACCACGTAAAACGAAGACGTTCTGCATCCATGCAGTATTAACAACGACAAAAGGTGTAAAAACGGCTTTCATGTTTTAAATAGTCAATACTGTATACTTATTAAAGGTGACCACATAAACCTATCTAGATTTCAATAACGGTTTGTATAAGTTATGTTTAGACATTTTTGAGCTAGAATAGTCTTTGTCTTTCATGGCAAATAAAAGAACGCACACTTTTTATCTTAAGCTCGTGGCATATGAATTGTCATTTGCCTTACGGAGGATTGCGTCAAGGACTGGTGCAGCCTTTCATGTGTCACGTGAGAGTGACTTCGTTTACAAAATAAAATCGAATTGAAAAGCGCAAATATTTCTTTGTATAAGTGGCTTATGGGATTATTAAATTCACAATCTCGATTATAGCAAGCAATAACGCAACAGAAATGACGCATCGTTTGCAACAGACATTAGCAATTCTAGACACTACCTGGCATACTCATATCCCAACGCTGCCACTGCGTCAATATTATAGGAGAGAATTAAGACGAGATGTGGAATGGTCGTTAAAAGACCCCAGCCACCTTCAAATATTTAGGATGATCGACAGTTATACAGCTCATTTAAACGGACAATCATTTAATAAGAAAATATGAGTATATATATATACAAGGGGATTTCCCACTGAAAAGATGAACGATTAATGGATTATGTTTTTGATTGGATCGGCAGCTTATACAGATTACCTAGTAATGCCACATACATGTGATAACTGTGACGACAGAGAAGTAGCTGCCTACTTTGCCTAAAAGACCTTTAAAATGTATAGTGTACAATGTGGTATACATGATAATATTATTCAAGTGACGTTTTTTCGGTACTGGTGTTTGTAGGTAAAAGTAGTTAGTCATTCAAAATGTGAAAGTTAGAGAGGAAAATAGTATTTGGAAGAAAAACAATTCAGGTAGTACATGCCAAAACAAAAATGCAAGATCCTGACATATTCTATGATTGATAACTGTGCTGTCATTATTTGTTACAGTGGAAACAGAAAAAGTAATAGTAATACGGAAGCAGTAGAAGCAGCAGCAGCAGTAGCAGCAAGCAGTAGTAGTAGCAGAATAAGAAGAATGAGATGAAGAAATAGTATCATAATTATTAGTAGTATAACTAATATTAGCAGTATGGTAGTAGCAGTAGCAGTGTAACCAGCACCATCAGCAGTAGAAGAAGTGGTGATGGTTATGGTGATGGTGGTGGTGGTGATGGTGGTGATGTTTGTGATGGCGGTTGTTGGTAGTAGTAGTAGTAGTAGTAGTAGTAGTAGTAATATTAGTAGTAGTAGTAGTAGTAGTAGTAGTAGTAGTAGAAGTAGCATGATAAGTAATATTAGAAGTAGGAGAAGTAATGTTAATGTTAATAGTAATAGTTATAGTAATATTCATAGGAGTAGAAGTAATAGTAGTAGTAGTAGTAGTAGTAGTAGTAGTAGTAGTAGTATTAGTAGTAGCATTTAGTAGAATCAATTAAAGTAGTACAGTGTAGTTGTAGTAGTAGTTGTAGTAGTGGTATAAGTAGAAGTAGTAGTAGTAGTAGTAGCAGTAGCAGTAGTATTAGAAGTAGTAGTAGTAGTAGTAATAGTAGTAGTAGTAGTAGAAGTACTAGAAGTAGCACTAGTAGTAGTAGTCGTAGTAGTAATAGTAATATTATTATTAGTAGTGGTAGTAGTAGTGGCAGTAGTAGCAGTAGAAGAGAAGTAAAAGTAAAAGTAGTAATCAGAGTAGAAGTAATAATAATACATGTAGTTATAATAATAATAGTTATAATAATAATATGTCTTATTTACGTAGGATAGCATCATCAGTATTAATACTCTTCTTCCTGAGGTCCCTGCAAGCATATTATTAACAGGCTTTAGTACTACTACTACTACTACTAGTAGTAGTAGTAGTAGTAGTAAAAGTAAAAGTAGAATCAGTGATGGTGGTAGTAGTAACAGCAGCAGCAGCAACAGTAGTAGTAGTAGTAGTAGTAGTAGTAGAAGTAGTAGTAGAAGTAATAGTAATGATAGTAGAAGTTGTAGGAGTAGAAGTAGTAGCAGTAGTAGTGGCTGTAGTAGTAGAAGTAGTAGTAGAAGTAGTAGAAGTTATATTAATAGTAGTAGTAGTAATGGAATTAGAAGGAGTCGTAATATTAATAGTAGTAGTAGTAGTAGTAGTAGTAGCAGTAGTAGTAGTAGTAGCAGTAGCAATAGTAGTATATAAAGGAGTTGTAGTAGTAGACGTAGAAGGATGAGGAGGAGGAGGAGTAATATATAATATAATAACTGGTAATTATAGCGGTTGTGTGTTAGCATTGTAGAAGTATATGTCTTAGTATTAATAAATGTAGTAGTGGTAGTATTGGTAATATAGTAAACATCCAAGCTCACGGGATCAATTAATCCCTGAAAACATACTTTGGAACCTTTTGTAAGGATTTTTAGAGGGGCAGATAAGTAATGTTAGAGGACCCTATTCCCCAATACATCTCAGTAAATGCAACAAAATGGAACTCACATTGTCGTGCAGCATCGTATCGCTTTATTCTAATCAATGGCTAATCAAATAAGGATAAGTTTCTAACTAAATCTGAAACGTACAGTTGACAAGTAAATTATTTATACCCATTTTAATTTTATGTATTTTGTGTCTTTTGTAACTCAAGAATGAAAGGTGGACTGGTTGAATTAGGGCCTTCGTTGAATTCTTTCAGAGGTAAGTTTGTCATATTCTCAAAAAACATAGATCGGGACAAACTAGTTTTCACATACTCAAGAAATTACAAAACTTGGTAAGGGTTTGAATAATTTAGTTGTTAACTGTATCATAAATTTCTTGTTTGAAACTAGTCTGGGGGAGTTTTCCCTTTGCCCAAGTCCAGAATCTGGCCGGTTCATATACCATGTTTCCTACACCTGCTTCAAGCCGCCGAAGAAGGCGTTATCAACGAACTCGTACGCCCAGCCCAAGATTTTTCGTCGGGCGTAAAAATCCAGCAGCAGTAGTAGAAGCAGCAGTACTAGTATTCGTACTAGGAAGAGGAGTAGGATGAGTAATAGTAGTAGTAGTATTAGTAGTATTATTTTAAGTAGTAATAAAAGGAGTATTAGAGGTAGTAGTAGCAGTGGGAAGAGGAGAAGGTGTGGTTATACTAGAAAAAGTAGTAATAATAGTAATAGTAGTAGTAGTAGCAGTAGTAGTAGTAGTAATGGTAGTAGTAGGGGTTGAGGAAGAGTTGTAGTAGTAGTAGTAGTAGTAGTTGTAATGGTAGTAGTAGGGGTTGAGGAAGAGTTGTAGTAGTAGTAGTAGTAGCAGTAGAAATAGAAGTAGTAGGGGGAGGAATAGGAGTAGTAGTAGTAGTAGTAGTAGTAGTAGTAGTAATAGTAGTAGTTGGGGGAAGTAGTAAAATATTTTACGAAAAACTTATGAACTTAATTGCTGACTACATTGATGGACAGAATACAGATATATAAGCAGAAAATGTGTTTTTAAATGTTATTATGGCAAGACACAGACATCAATCTCAATAAAACGACAATTCATTGAAAAATGCTTAGTTCGTTTAATTTAAATTTGATTTTCAGTTCTGATTTTTTTTTTTAATGCATATCAACAAACACAAATCAAACAGACTATCTTGACAAATATGCGATTTCTGTCACAAATTGTTCTTTGGGCACACCTTCAAGGAATTCTTCGAGGTCAATTTTAAAAAATGCGATAATTAATTCCTTAGGGATAAAGCTTCCTCTTTTGTGTTCTGTCCATGGGCAGGTTCATATACCAGAAAATGCTAAGCTACTCGTATTTTGAAATACACGCCTTTTCCCATAATATCTGACCCTTTAATATGGGATTCTTATTCTAGATAATAGGTTAATTGTTTCAAAGAGAATGTTAACATTTGTGGAAAGTGTTATTTGCGGTATGGGCCTCTATTTTACCGAGTATCCTAATGAAGAAAAAAAAATGCTTTGATGAAAGTAGTCAGAACAGTATCCAAATGATGGCTCAAATGTTGCAAATATGTTTAATAGTCAAACATTTGCCCCACGTGTGCGTATTTATGTTTGGTATTTTTCAGTTTCTCCCTTTTTTCAGTGTTGCAAGATTCTTTAATTTCACAATCAGATACTTGGGAAAAAACGAGGATGCCCTGGGCTGCCCGATTACGATAATTATGCCTATGATTGTGAATTTAAGACCGTCTCCCAAACAGGTTTTGTACTCAACTCATAAAAGTAAAAGTCATCTTCTAACAAATACACATTAACGTCGACAGAGAGATATCTCTCATTTTAAGGGGGCTCATCCGCAATTAAAACTGAATCTGAAGTCAGTCCAATGGCATTACCTTTGAGCAATCTTTCCGCTCTAATACAAATAAGAATATTTCAATACGCAGGGTGTATACATTTCAAGTACGTTACAAAGACACACTTTATATGGAATATAAAAGAAACAGAAAGTAAGAGCACCCAAATACATATCGTACATGATTATTGTAACATAGTACTACGACTCCCTCACAGTTCTCGCATTTCTCCTTGCTCCATACTTCAATATTTTGTCTATGGTCTCTTTTATAGCTTGCGTCGTAAAGGTGTTTAAATCCCCCACTGGTATCCGGGCATTCCGTTGTATACGTTCCAGCACATCGTTCCTTTGCTGGTGTTCTCTTGATTCCAGATAGTTTTTTGCGTCTATGCTGGCGAGTCGATTTCGATGGCGAAGAAGATGTGGATTCGATGTGGAGGCTGAAGACGATGATGATGATGATGATGATGACGATGACGACGAAAAATAGGCAGGCACAAATCGGGTTGGATCACTTATCTTCGAATCGCCAGAGAGAATGTGGGTATATTTTTCTCGAAGATCTCTATCCAATAAAGGGGACCATGATGACTTCATGCCTTCAACATCCCAGTTCCGCTTTCCGTATCTTGGGGTTTGGGTAATAGGCCTTCTTCCTAATAAATGCAGACAAAATCAAAGTGAAGAATAAGGAAATATTGTGAAAGATGATAATAAGTAACCAATATTTGGGTATGCAAGTAGTCGAAAATATTGTTATAAAAGGTATCTATAATTGGCAAAAAAAATGTGCCGCGGGCCATATGTTATGCATATGACTTGTTTGTATACAATTGAATTAAATATAGATAATATACTTTGCTCTTATAAAGTAAAACAGGTATGATAACAGCACCTGGGTCGCCCTATTGGATCAAAACCAACGTATTAAAAAAAATCATAAGCGTAAGCTCATAACTATATTTCTACATGTTTTACTAGGAAAAAATGACCAGGTTTTTATACTCTACGCCATTTGAGTTGTTTCTATTCTGCAATAGTGGGAAATTATTTAATGAGGAATGTTTCTTTTTTCCATAAGAGGTGGTTGCTATGCAAATAAAATGCATATTAGTTGCAATTGGCGAGTTGAACTTGTTATTTCAGAGTGTAAGCAATGTTCGGTTCGAATTATCTGATGAACTGTACATTATTCAGATGCAAAGACAGCCCAGTCATGATACTTTTCTCTCCACTAGGGGTCCAATTACCAGACGTCTATTCAGCGCATCTAAAATATTTGGTTGAGGAAGACTCATCAAATAAAGTTTAATACATGAGATAGAAAGAGAAAGAGAGAGCGGAGAGACAGGAAACAATCATAAACTGCAAAGAAACAAATCGTTGATATTTTTATTCATTTTCAATCCGGGGGATAAACTGGTAAATTTATTCGTGACCGAAATATGGCTGCATGAAAATGCGTCAATTACGGTTTACTTGGGCACTGTGGGATCTTAGGTATGCAGTAAACGCGTTCGGCCTCTGTGTACATCTCTAATCAGCTTCATTGCATTCAAATGAAGGCTTTCAAAAATATGTTCTCGAATTTGATTGCCTCATATTTTTGTTAATTTTTTAAACTTTTCACATGTTTTTAGTTGTTGTTGAAAAAATTATTTGTTGTTGTTTTCTATTTTTCTATTTTGTTTTTTGTTATTGTATTTGCTCAATGTAAAATATTTGAAAATTTAAAATTTCTTTTCTGTAATAACGATTATATATATAAATGTATAGTCCACACATAATCCCCACACAGCTAGTGAGGAAGGTAGACTGTGGCGGGACAGCACCTTATTGACTTGGGACTCCTCACCTTAAGACGGGCGGTAGCCGTCTAGTGAGATCCGAAAATCTCTCTGACCTATCACACCAGACAAGAAACAACTCAAAAACGAAACAGAGACCTACTCTTTAATAGGATATAGGATGTGCGAACGTGCGTACCATGATGACCGCAATGCATGAACATATTAAGGACACCAGCGATGTTCGAAAGACATCCATGATCAATGATGAAATTTAGAGACACCATGTGGACATAGCCGCACTTGGCAAATTGAAATAGAAAGCTTATACTTTCCTTTATAAAGGTAAAGGCCAGGATGCTCCTAGAAAACATGGAGTAGGATTCGCTCTCAGGAATACCATGCTGAAAATTGAACCTATAATGAAAATGGATCTGAATGTTTGTTGAATCCGAAGACAGCAATCAGTGATATTCCGAGTCAGGAACACGTAATTCTTCTTGGTGACTCCAATGCCCGAGTGGGTGCCGATCACGACTACTGGCCATCCTGCATAGTTGGGCTAGAGGCAAGATCAATAAGGACAACGACTTCTCGATCTCTGCTGCTTCCACAATCTCCCAGTCTTCCAGTTCAAGCCTAAGCATAATATTTAATGGAGCCACCCTAGATCGAAGCACTGGCACCAGCTCGACATGATTATTGTCATACGAACATACCTTAAGGTTGTTCTTCCTCTCACGATTATACCACAGCGCCGACTGCAACACTGATCATTCTCTGATATGCTGCAAAATCAGGCTGCTACCACAGAAGCTTTACCGCTCCATACAAGATGGAAAGCCACGCATTGGCACCGCTAAGATACAACTACCAGAGAAATTTGACCAGTTCTCTAAATCCCTTGAAGATGCGCTGACAACTGCCCGACCTGGAGACTCTTTCATTGTAAAGTGGAAGAAAAAACTGCGAGAGAGTATGTACTGCCTGTAACATCTTTGGCAGGAAGACCACTAGGAGGAACGACTGGTTTGAAGCAAAATGCTACAAGGTGACTGGTACATATTACAACGGCATCTCCCTTTAGTGTTGTAGAAAAAATCTTTGCCCGAGTTATCGTGGTTTGTCTCCAAATACTGGCCCAGAATGTCCACCCCGAGTCACAGTGCGGGTTTCGTGCTAAAAGGTCTACCGTTTACGTGATTTTCTCTCTTCGACAGCTTCAGGAGAAGTGTAGGGAACAGCAAATGCCCCTCTGTGTCGCTTTCAATGTCCTAAACAAAGCCTTTGACCTGATAAGCAGAGATTGACTCTTCCAGATCATCTCAAAGATTGAGTGTTCCGAAAAGCTACGGAGCTTGATTAAATCTTTCCATTAGAACACGAAAGTGACAGTACAGTATGAGGGAAACCTTTCAAAGCCCTTTGATATAGGCAGTGTTGGCAAGCAGGGCTGTGTCCTAGCTCCAACCTTCTTATAATAATTATGCCAGACAGGAGACGAAGCTGAATAGCTTCAACATGCGCTTCCTTCGTCGCATTCTCGGGATCTCCTGGAGGGACAAATAGGGAGGTCCTCCAACGCACTGGTCTCCCAACGATGTTCACACTACTGAGACCGGATGCAGGACTACCGCATACCAAAAGACGGACTCTATAGTGAACTCGCCTCTGGTAAGACAGCTGTTGGGCCGACCCAAACTTAGCCTCTTGTCGATGGCCCTGGCGCTATTGGAGTCCGTGAATTCTTGCGAGCGAAGCGAGCCAGATACGAGGCGCTTGCCAGATACGAACCAGATACGAGGCGCTTGCGCAAGCGCCTCGTATCTGGCTCGCTTCGCTCGCCAGAATTTACGGACTCCAACAACGCCAGGGCCATCGACAAGAGGCTAACCCAAACTGCGCTACAAAGATACAAAAGAGAAGGCAGCAGATGACCGAGGTAATTAGGGGGTCCTTCTTCGACGTCACTCAGGAAGGGAGAGGAAAAGTTAGACCTGGCTGACCAGAAAAAAAGCCAGAAGAAAGGTCAATACTTATGTAGAGACAAACAATACCTGTATAAGTGTCCGGTGCAAAATAGATTGACATTCTCGCATTGGACTCACCAGTCAGAGTAGGAGCTGCTGTAACCGCAGCCCACCATCTACACCTTCCTGGGGCGCTCTATCTATTGGCTATTCTGACCGACGGAGGGAGGCCTACTTCTATTTACAGATACATAATTATCGTATATATCGAGACAATATCCTTTTTAATGCTTTCTGTCATGATAGTCTAAATAAGTTCAAATAAAAGCATCATCTGGGCATGGAACAAAATTATAAAAAAACTGGATAAACCTACAGACCGAACAGGCCAAATAATCAACTCTAATATTTTTTAGAGCTTAGCCCATAATGATTTCTTCAGCCCTGAAGCTGCTTAAAGTATGCTTGGATTCAGAAAGATAATTGTAAAATATGTTGTTTCCAATTTTGCTTTCTGATTGCCAACAGTTTGTCAGCCCTTCATCTAAGCTTGTTGCAAAACGATATCGTCTAAATGGTAATTATTGCGATTATTGTATATGGCAATATCTATCTACAAGCCAAGGGAAAACTAATCGAACAAAATAAGCAAGAATCTTCGCTGTAAGGAAAGAGACTGAGAGAAGGTGACTCAGAAAGAGCGAGAGGAGAGGTCAAGGAATATAAATAGCAAATTATAAATGGTAAAATAAAATCAAAGAGAGAAGGAATAGATAAAGAGTGAAAATTAATAAAGGCGTTCGCCCTGCCAGTTTGTATTCATTCTGTATATGACATAACAATAGCTCTTTGTGAGTGGTTATAAATATCGGCCCAGGTAAAATATTTCTGGTCACTGTTTCTCTAATTATAAATACACCAAATCATTGAGGAAAATATACGAATCATATATATAATGACAAGAATAAACCAATAATCACAACAACATTAATAAGGATGAATTCATAAAAGCGCGTACATACATCGCTGCATGATGAATTTGTGTATAATGGACGAAGAATTTTGATTAAAATTGATTATCCAGATGATCATTTTTCTCAGAGAATTTGTAGGAATATTTATGGATGAAACATATCCGAATCTAAGGGTTCCCGAGTAAAGACCTTTCACATTTGTGATTTAATCAATATTCAGTTTTGAGACTTCAATCAAACAGATGGTGCAATCACTTCCTTGTGAATATTCGGTAAATATCAACCACTTGAAGTGTAAATAAGAGTTGTGTACATACATGTACCTCCCCATTATAAAGTGCTAAACAACACATTCTAACGGTTCGAGCAAAATTATGATGAAAATTCAAAGTTATTTTTACCGATTTCCTAAGAGGTTGTTTTGTTAACATTTCTTTGTCTCGTATGATAAAATTGACCAAAATAATTTATTCAAAAATGATTTAGAAACGCTAACTCTCTTTATTTTTCAACCTTGCCATTTAGAACATTTATGATTCATTTTGCTCGAATAAACATAAAATCAACCACTTGAATGTGGGTTGCAGTTCATTTCACATTTATTTAGCGGTCTCTCAGTTGAATAATGCTTGTGAGTGGGTGAGGACGCAAATGTGGGTGTATACTTAGTGGCAACACAGAATCGAATTCCACCTTATTTATTTGTGTTGTATATCAGGCAAATTATTTTGAGTGAAACAGGGGGTATTCGGCTCCATCAAAGGGAAGTGGATGGTGACAAACTTTAATCAAATTTCTTTGAAGTAGAAATAGTCTCTCTTGAAAATCAAATAAAGGCAACGAAAGTTAGGTAATGCGTTTCTCTGTCATATCCATTCGTAGATGTTTACAACTTTGACCAAAGACCTAAATATCACTTATACCTAGTCCCTATTTTGTTTAAATGTGTTATCAATGACAAATGCTAGGTCACCTGAACAACGCTACACGTTTTATACGTCATCACTTGTAAGTGGTGTGGAATTGTGTAGGCCTAACTGATAAGCTGGATTTATATGTCTGGTTCATTTTCAGTTCTCATTTCACAAGAAATATTCAAAGACATGTAGTTATTTTTTTACAATGCTCATCCCTACTAGCTTCTATGAATAAAATAAAATACTTGCGAATAATGGGAGGTCTAAAAACTGAGGAACTGTGTTGATATCGAGTAGTGTGACGATAACAAATTAGAGTTAGAATAATGAAAAAGGTGGCAGTATTGATAGCCATATTTCATATTATTTGGTTTGTTTGTTTGTTCATTTTCTCATGGTCCCAGTATGAGCTCATTAATTAAATTGTTACCTTACCTTGTTTTCTTATGTTTTATAATTTCACTTTTGTTCTCTTGTCATTTCTCTGTTTAGTTTTACTTGCATCAATATTGTAAAGCGCTTTGATATAAATCTTTTATGAAAAGCGCTATATAAATAGAAGTTATTATTATTATTATTATTATTATTATTATTATGCTTATCATTTGTTTTATCAGCATTAACAGTCATATTGGTTGCTATTTGTTTTTCGTTTTTTTCACAGGGTCCTAATTCAGTATGAACTAATTAGATTCACTGCATCGTTGAAGACGTAGATGTAGATTTTTCATTTACATTTCAGTCACCTCCTCATTTCAATTTTTAAGAGATTATGAGATACAATATGGATTTCTAAAAGCGAAAACAGCGCAGAGACATAGATGGTTGACAAATCTAAATCGACTTATTCTTTATGGAGAAAAAAAATATCAGTGGAGTTAATTGAAACTACGATAAAAACAACCTCAGACAGTTACAAATCTAAGCTGAAAACTTTTCCTTATTTGCCTCGGGACAGACGTGTTTGATAGACGGTGCCATACACATGCCTGATAACTTACTAAAACCATTATAACTATAACTATTATAACTATATTCGATAACCCATTATCTTTAGAGCAATTTTACTTCATTTTCGTTGGGTTTTTTTTTCTTCAGGCGTATTAATACCGATATATTTACAATTTATCCAGACTACTACCATCGGAAAAATACCTCCCAGACAAGAACCATCACGGACTTACAATCGACAACTTATTACAAAAAACAATATATATTCTCCTCTGCCAGGCTTCAGCCCCTCCCCCACATCACTGAAATACTTGCACACAAAATGCGTTTACTTCGTTGGAGGAGGTTTACTTCTCCGGAAGTTGATTTTGTTAGGCAATAGTTGTCCTAAGGAGTCCGACGTAGATATCGGGAATTAGTTGAGCAATTGTGTGTAATTGGGTGTTTACGAACGGGTACCAATCAGAAATGAATATTTACGTCTGGGACCGACCTTTAACTTCATCATCCGAAAGACGTGACGCACTTTCTAACCTGGGTCACATCAGAGTCAGTATGTGCTAAGAACTACTGTCCGAGCTGGTAGTTGAGGTGGTAGTTGTACTAGACTAATTTTTGACAAATATGCCATATTCATCTTGATTGAAAATGTTAAAATCTATAATGGGTAATTTATTGCCCCAAAAGATGTGACCGGCCAACTTTGGATAATTCCTTGCCCAACTTGATTAAGCTTTTACCCAGTCAAGATCATATTTTATTGCATATTGTGAAGGTGTCGTGGTATAGTGTTTCATTCACTTGACTCTCAACCCATCGGTTGAGGGTTCGAATCCCAGCCCGGCACTAACGTCATTTGGCAAGATATTTATTCACATTTGAAACTCTCCACATATGTGTAAATGGGTACCTGGCAATTGCTGGATTAATAATAATAGCATGGCTCACGGGAAGAGTAGTATTAATACTGATGTGGCTACACTTGGTATAAGATCCAATTATTAATTGTTATTATATATCATTGAGCACAAATAACCCTAGTCGGGCATATAATTTTCCAAGAGTTGGTTGGACACACAATTACCCTCGGGCAGGACTAGTTTTGTAGTAAATTTGTACCCAATATTTTGTTTTCTCTACAGAGGTTGGTTTTACTCACTGTGTGTGCTACGTGTACTGGCATCCCTATCTTGCCTTCCTTCACAAGCTTCTTCGAGCCAACGAGGTATTAACCGCATGGAGCAGAACTTGGGCATGGCATCCTGATGGCTACGGGACACAGCCAGAAAGACAAGCAGCAGAAGAAAGTACAGAATCGTTGCCCGATGGGCTGATAAAGGTATCTGTAGAAGAAAACATTAATGATAATTAAGTCCATACTTCGGTGACCTATCCATTAGACCATAACACCTCTACGACAATACCGAGTTAAAGAAATAAGAAAAGAAGCATTTGGGATTCAAGTCACACATTAACTTCCTGATTCAGTATTGAATATGGAAATAAGATTCGGGCGAGGTTCCTCCAACCGATGGCATTTTCTTTTCACATCAATGACGTTGACCGGTAATGAACAAAATATAAGACGGGGCATGCATACGAATGTAGAGCCGAGCATGGGCATGAGATCAACACACTATTTCCCAATAGTTCAAAGCGAATACTTTCCCCTCCTTTCTGGATGTAGAATAGGTACAAATCAGTAAAAGAGTATGTAAATTAGAACAATTATATAGATGAAATATCCTTGAAGAAAATTGATATTACGTCTTATAAGTTTGTATTCAAATATTTTATCTTATCTGTCCTCCAATTGATATTTAGGTCCGCTGATAAAGCTCCATTCTGACACTAAGAATATAATTGAGAATAATGAAGTACTGATCATATTTCTTACAGATTACATAGAATATCGTTTTCACTTTGATAAAAAACACACCTTATATATCGAACAGTTGTATTGAATAATAAAAATTGAAAGTAATGATAAAAAAGACTGGCCATATAGATAGCTGATATCCTTGAAATATGCAGTACATATTTCATAATCATGCACTAATTCAGGTACAATTTAGGCCTATACTAGCATGGAAAGGATAAGGCTTATCAAATACACAACGATACGACTGTTTTATATGTAAAACCTATTAAATCACACACACACCATTGAAGACAATGGTTGAACTTCTGGTCTTAAAAGGCATGTTAGGGAAGTGTCGTCACGTGACTTAAATGATTATCATGATTATCGCATGCACATGTTGTAACAGTATGAGTTCATTGGCTAGATCAAATAATGACTCAAGTCTTTTAAGGCTTAATAACGTGCCTCGACCTGACAAGCAGTCGCCCCGCATTATCTTGACCTAAGTGATTTTCTTTTCAGAATCAAAGCTTTTAAAAGGAAATTCAAGAACTTGTCGTTCCATTTGGTAAGAGTGAATGTGTGGTAAACAATTGGATGCATTAGCTTTGTATAACCATCAGAGACAGTGAGGTATACATATCCATCCACTCTTTTCCTTATACGAGCTTTCCAGAACAAACAGATAACACAAAAATGCTGCCATGAAGGGCAATCCTACCTTTGTAATAAGTTTGTTTGTATGAAAGCAAGAAAATAAGAGAAACAGAATGGTGAAAGTTTTAAATAAACCGGACCAATAATATATAGTAAAGTTATGAATGCTACAAAATTAGCAATTTAGTCAGTGGATTGTGATGTAGTCATGGACAACTCTCCCATTTTTCGTGTACAAAAATATTATCAAATTTCTGTGTTTTTTTTTCTCGTAATTTACATTATAATAAGCATATATTGTTATATTTTACTATGTAGTATTTGGCAACTTGACGTGGTCGTGGCGCTTAGAGACTTCGGTGGTAAGCGCTTTATATTATTATTGTTATTATTATTATTATTACAACAAGCTAAATTGTTGAGTAATTTGGTTTAGAATGTAAGGTCAAACATGCCTGAATATATGAGGTGAAATGATTAACGCATAGTACTTGAAATATTTTATTTATATTTTATGTTTGAACGTATGTCTTTCATTGTACATTTAACTTTTTCCTGCACAATTTTATCAGAGGTAACCAGGAGATAACCAGGAATTACTTTGTTTTTAAATGTTGCTCTTTTCTTTCACGGATAGTGATAAGATTGAAAAGGGATGGAACCTAAACAATGTATTCGTACTGCGGATTACAACTCTAAAACCATAGATATCATCATGATGATTAGATTTTAGAGGAATTATAATTCATGCAAAAAGATTTTTCGTACACGTAATTTTGCCAAGAAATCAACAGTACCCGTAATATATTCGTTTGTAGATATTAAATGTCCTGTCGACTTTAAAGAGATTAACTAAATGAAGGATTTGTGAAACAAGAATGAAGGGGCGGCACCGTAAATCTACTAAATTACGACAGATCAGACATAAGTATTTAAAAAAATTGTCACGTCGTCTTATTTAGGACTAAGAGAGATAATTATATTTCGCTTTAGATTCCTTGTGTGCTTTTAAAAATTAATTTTTTCAGTTACTTCACTTTTAATACGTTTCAAATCTATAATCCAAATTGCTACCTTTTATCGTAGGAGATAAAGCTGTCTTCGCATATTCCATTGCTGCGGAATTTTGACCTTATTAACATCCTTCTCTAAAATTTTTGAAAAACCTATCTACGTGAGAACTGTAAAGTTTCTCAATGCAAGTAATTTTTTTTCCAACTTTCAATTTCAACTTTCAATTTGGCTTCCGTGAGAAACATACCACCACCCATGCTATACTGCACTTTATCAATAAAGTTTCAAATGCTATGGACAACCACATGCACACACTTGGAATATTCTTGGATTACTCTAAGGCATTTGATACAGTAGATCATAAAATTTTGTTATGTAAATTATCCCACTACGGGGTCAGGGGTGCTGCCCTGGATTGGTTCAGGAGCTATTTAGCTGACAGACAGCAATTCGTATCCATTTATGGTTTTGATTCAGAGTTACAAAATGTCAGCTGTGGAGTCCCACAGGGATCACTTCTTGGTCCTCTTTTATTTATCCTTTATATAAATGATTTTCAATATTCTTCTGATGTATTATCCTTTATTTTGTTTGCAGATGATTCAAGCATATTTTTTTCACACAAAGATGCCCAAGTCCTTTTGCAAACAGTTAACTCAGAGTTGCGCAATATTACTGCATGGATTCATGCTAATAAACTGTCTCTTAATCTTACAAAAAACAATTATATGATATATAGCAATTCGCTAAGATGTTGCCCGGTGACATTATTTTCAACGGTGTTCTGATAGACAGGGTAACATCAACTAAATTCCTAGGTCTTTATATCGATGAACAATTGAAGTGGAAAACTCATGTAAATAATCTATGCAAAATATTGTCAAGGAATACTGGTGTAATTCGTAGGTTGAAGTCTACTCTTCCTCAAAGCATATTACTTATCTTGTATTCAACTTTAATTCTACCTTATATTAATTATGGTGTGCTTGCTTGGGGCAAATCTCTAATAACACAATTAGATAAACTATTCTTGGCTCAAAAGAGGGTAATAAGAACAATCTGTAATGCTGACTTTCGTGCTCATACAAATCCTCTTTTTTATTATCATAGGATTTTAAAGGTAGAAGATATTTATTATATGCAATTGGGTTCCTTAATGTATGATCTCAACTCAGGTTTACTGCCACTGACATTAGCCAATATCTTCAAGAAAAACAATCAAATTCACAATTATGCCACAAGAGGTGCTTCTGCAATCCACTTACCCCATGCAAGGACAAAGTTTACTCTCAACACTTTAGTTTGCACTGGACCAAGGTTTTGGAACACTCTTGACTCAAGCATTAGCCATTCTGTCAGTATATCTGTCTTCAAACGTAAACTGAAGTTGTACTTATTGAATGATTACTTAGTTGATTCTTAATCTATGCTGTCGTGATTTACATGTATACATGTATGTGAACTTAATCCATTCCTTAATTTACTACTGTATAGCAACTGCCGACTTACCTTTTCCCTTTTCTTTCCTTTTCTCGCCTGTAGCTAGCTTTCAGCTTACAGTGAAAGTATGTCAATTTTTCTTTCCCCCCCCCCCCTCTCTCCATTTCTATATCCCACGTTATTATCACTCTTATCGCCTACTTTTGTACATAGTCTCTTCTCCCCACCCTTTTTTATTACTCCGTTAAACCATATTTATAATCATATGGCTATAGTTTATAGTTATTTGTTTTAGTACTTTAGCGCCTTTGACGAACATCTCTTGTATTAATCTATTATATAACAGGCTGTTTTTTATTGTTGATGGTGTCTAATGTTATTGTTTTGAGGGACCTGACCTCTACAAGCTTAGCTTTAATTAGGTCTCCTCGTCTTTTCTTCCCTTTTTTTTTTACTCACTTAAATGCATTACATGAACTTGATCCTTATAAGTGTTCCTTTTATATACTCTACATGTTATAAATATGTTAAATTGTATTGCATTCATGTTGGAAGAAAGACAAATAAACTTGAACTTGAACTTGAACTTGAACTCTTTATATTTCCATGCCTTGTATGTTGTAGGCGGGTGCTGAACAGTTATAAAACAAATTCTATGACAGTTATAAGCAGAACAACTAGTGACACAAAAAAGGCAGATTTTGAAACTGTTTTGTAATGTTGTTATAAAGTTATTCATGTAAATCTCAGCATTATGTGTACACTCGCAGCTTATTATTAAGCACACTGTCACTACAAAAATTGTCCCCTTCTTTCATTATGAAGAAAACGAGGTGATTATTAACGTCGAGTTGGACACGAATACAAAATATAAAAAAGCATTTTAGACACATTTCACCCATGAAATAATGAATTTAAAAAATACCGTAAAGCGTCTCTATCATATAACTGGGGGAAATATTACGTCAAAAACACTTTTCCAACTATTGTTCATATTTGCCCCCGAATAGCAGTATTTATTTCCAAGACCTAACACGGCAAATATTTTTTACAGAATCCGTTGCTTTTCTATTATGACGTAGAACAACACTTGTCTATTATGTTTACTTTTATTCCATTAGTGTAGTAATAAGACTAAATAGTGGCACTTGATTAGTCCATTACGGAACACTTCAAATTCTCGTGCTTGCTGTTGATAAAGCTCTCAACTTTATCATTTCCACCGGAAAGTTTCCAGGTAGTCTACTTTCAAGACTTAGTGCTTTGAACTGTAAAGGGTTCACGTAAGATTATGTTCCTATGTTAAATTATTATTGCGAAGATCTTTTAGATTTTTATTTACTCCCACGATAACAGTATGAAATGAGTGGTATGCATAGTGTAATAATAATAATAATAATAATAATAATAATAATAATAATACCCAACATTTATTAGGCGCTTAATACGGTTGTTTCTAAGCGCACCATTGTCTGTCTACAAATTACCAACCAATACACATACATACATATATTTATATATTTATATACAAGTACATATAAATACACTGTTGCCAATAGAGTTGAAATATTTGTTCTCACCTCTTTTCATCAAATGATTGTGACAATATGGAACATTTTTGACAGATTTTTAAATAGTTTACATTTTCTCATAAATGATCTATAACTCTTTAGATCATTTGGTCAATAAAGTTCCGGGAGGATGTAAGCTATATACCGTATATAATGAACCGTATTGTCACAATTATTTGGTGAAAGGGAAGAGGAAAGATCATTCCGACTTTTTGGGCAACATTGTATGTATAAATATATGTAAACACACACACACACATACGCACACAAACACATACATATATAAGAAAGTCTAGATTTTTGCTCGGAGTTCGAGAAAAATACACCAAAAAAATTGTTTCACAAATGTTCACCCTTAGGGCTTTGTCATGTAATGACTTTTTTTATTTGACTTTGAAAAAAGTGCATAAAGGCGTATGGAGAGGGGACACTAATAATTACGTCACAAAGAAATAAGAAGGCAGCAAGTTAAAAAAAGCGAGTAATAGAGAGGTATAATGCAATAATAAGTCTTGAACAAAACAAAGAAAGACAGAGAAGGAAAGCACAGGACAGAGGACATGAATAAACAAAACAGGTCAGTGAAGGAGGGAAAAAAGGGGAAAAGAGAGAGGGAGAGAAAACCAAGGTAAAGTAAGAAGTCAAGAATGGGGAAATGAGTGGAAAGTGATATTTAGTCCATCGGGCTGTTAAAGCAGCCCAGCCGGTAGGTGATATGCTCTTCTCAGAGCTTCCTTTGGTCGTCCGTACTGCCATAGCATCTAACGGCTCCACAGACCTTTAAGTCCTCGATGGTATGTCCCGGCAAAGTGAAGTGGTGGGCTACGGGTAGTCCTGCGGTTCGTAGCTTAATGGATCTCAAATGCTTAGTATTCCGATCCGCCATCCTGCTCTTATTTCCCCCTACATAATCTTCGAACAAGCGTTTCACAATCATGGTCGCGTAGATTATGTTAGAAGTAGTGCATGAGACCTTCTCATTTATGGACCATGTTATCTTTGGCCTATTTAGATGAGTAGCGTCAGTGACATGGGTGCAAGTGGTACATCTTCTCCTCTTGCATTTCGAAGTGCCGATCTGGTGTTCAATAGCTGGAGCATCTGGTGTCAACCGTGAGTGGACCAGGAGTTGTCTTGTACTGCGGTCTTTCTCGTGTGCTACCAGCGGCGGCTCCATGAAGAGTTCTCGAGGTGATGCTTCTTGTTGAAGGACACGAGTGCTGTCAACTATGGTAGACACCATTTAAGCAGTAGCTGGCTGGTATGTGAGAACTAGTGGAACACGATCAGAACGCTGCTTAGTTTGGGGTTGCAAAGCCTGCTGTCGACTTATGGAAGAAACTGTATTAGCTGTTTTACTGATCACCTGATCTGCGAAGCCTCTTTGGCTGAAGAAACCACCCATTTATTTGATCGTTTTCGGAAATCTTCAGGATCACTGCACAGACGGCGAAGTGTTGTAAGCTGCGATAATGGAATGGACCGTCTGTAACTGGGTGGATGCGAAGAAGAGAAGTTAAGGTAGCAGTGGGCATCAGAAGGCTTGTACTGCACTCTTGTGATTATCCGGGCACCGCCAATCCAGAGATTAAGAGATGGGTGAAAGTTGATGAAGTGATCAATGAACGTCATCAAACTATCTTGTGACCAAGTAGCAACCCCAAAATAGTCATCGATACATCTCTCCAGTAGTAGGGATTTGGCACCATACATACATATATTATGTCTCAGAGCATTTATAATTAGATGGGTCGATGCTCCATAGGCACTGTCGCTCGGAATTGTCCGTGCTTCCGATAACCTTTTATTCTTATTCTATGGACTCTTGTGACAAACTGCAGATTAAAATATCCTATTCATAATCATGATGGATTGATGCTCCATACGTAGAAAAAAAACCTTGAAAAGGTTAATAATAGAAATCAAACATTTCTTGATCCAATTTTATTGAGAATTACAGGAAACAAAGGAATTGTAGAAAAGGCAGATATTTATCAGAGTTGAGAAAGGGAACAAAAATGTTATGTTAGTAATAACGGGTTAAATTTCAGCATTGGTACATACAAAGCTCTCATTAAAGGGCAATCCAGCCCTTGTGATAACTTCGTTGGTGTACAAGCAGACAAATATGACAAATTGAATGGCGAAAGTTTGAAATAATTTGGAACAATAATAAGAGAGTTATGAATGTTTGAAATATGAGATCACTAAATTCACACGAATCTCAAATTAGCAATTTGGTCATTGGAATGTGACGTAGTCATAGGACAAGTCTTCCGTTTGTCGTGTACCCCCAAGGCATTAATTCATCCTTTTCTCCAAAGTCTCTTCTCCCTTTGGGCACTACCCAAAATATATTATGGATAGCATATTATTTCAGGTCCTCTAAATAGAAAAGACCCTCCTGAATAACACATTTTGTAAACTTGGCATTTTAATGATCTTGTGAAATGTGAACGTAGTCCGGAACTTTGTCACAGTGACATTTCCGATTCAGCCAATTTAAAGTGCACATATTATATAGATTACAACTTTCACAAATTCATAACTTTCTTATTTCTTGTCATAAAATTCAAGCTGTCAGCAGTCTGCTTATTTGATTTTTCTGCTTTCTTTTAGAGTAATTGTCTATTAAGGTTGGATTTTCCTTTTAAAAGATTAAGATAGCGACTCGAGATACTGGATGAATAATAATTTAAACCAGGAATCGTTGTATATAGCTAGTTTCGCAAGCAATGTATCATTTCACTGTTATGACTATTCCTAGTGTTTATTCAGCATTGAAATATCTATCGCCTGTGCTGTCTGACTAGATATGACTGAACAAACTCCATATAAATTGTATAATGATTCCCTTTTAGATTTCCTTTTTTCACAAATTAACGTCGTTGATCCTGTAAATTTAAGTCAATTATACGTATTTAGTATGAAGTAAAAAGTTCGTGGGAAAGGCAGTAGACTAGTTTTTTATGACCCTCGAAATAATGCAAATAATACAATAATCCAGACATGTACGTAGAGTTAACAGGGGTACTGACGTCATAAACTTACACATTAAGCGCTTTCTTTCACTGGCCTAAATCTCTCCTGTTGATTTTAAAACGTCGCCCACATAGTGTATTTCTGTCGGAGATTAAATCTGTGAACAGACAAGTTTCTTAATCAAAACTAAAGCACACACCGGACCGATTTTATTTCGTCATACTGATATACCCAAGCTCTGCTATGGTGTGCGTAAACAACTTCCAGGTATTAGCGTCTCTGTACGAACGTAATACATTTATATCATAAAGCGCAACGGATATATATCTCAAACACAAGTACTGACTCTTCAGCGTGTGGATTTACTGTTTTGTTCAATAGCGGGATAAGCAAGAGCCGGTATAATTATGAAAGTGATACACGTAAAGCACGCACATACTCTTCCGCACCTCCCACTCACTTCGAGGCGCCAAATTTGTCCGCAGCATTGCGTGGCCAAGTGCCAAGTGACACACCACGGGCTTTAAATGCCCTAAGGTTTGAACATCTTTCGACAAGTACTACGTCATCTTTCTAGATTATTACGAAATGAAAGTGACGTAACAAGTGGAAACGAGTTTCAGGTGATGATTATTAGTTTCTTTGAATTTAAGGATTATGGAAAGGGTCAAGTTGCTATATTTTAGTCCGTTTTAGAGACATTGAAATACATTGATGCCGAAGCACCGTATCATTGTTCAATCACGGGGGACTCTTGTTATGTACTTGTACAAAATGCACCTTAAAATAGACTTTGGGAGGCAAAAAGAAGATATTTAGGGCACTACTCCGGGCACTCATTTCATTCATTATTCCTAGCAGTAAGCAAAGTACGTGCAAGTTCGGTTCGAACGAAAGACATACATTTTAAGATATTTCCTATCCCGGATGTAATTTTCCATCCAATTCATAATGTGCCTTAAAAGAACCTGTTAGTTATAGACCTGTCGCTCCAATATCTTTAAACCTTTTCAAATGATATGGGGTTTTTTTTTAATGACACCTTATAATCAGAATGGTTATTTCCAGAAGTACCCAAGCTATATTTGGTAAATGCAACATCTATAAATCAAGTTAATTGTAGATGAAATGAAAAAGTCTCCCCATGATATCGATGTTGGAGTATTTTAGACGTCATATGGCTCGTTTAAATTTCAAATTGTCTATACATTAATAAGATACTATGATTACGTTGCTGATTTTTATTTCACGCTGTGATATTGCTCTTCACATAAAGAAACTGGCGCCCCCCCCCCAAACAAAAATCTATCTTTTCACGTGGTAGGACATATGGCATGCGGTAGAGACAACTCTAGTCTGTAAAATATCCGAGGCGCACCTTGACAAGGTAATAGTTGTACTATTACACTGTAGATCTAATAGGATAATATTATACAGATATTGACTGCCTAGAGGGGCAATATAACATATGACGGCGTTATATTCAGAGGTATGACGTAATTTACGTCATGTTGGAAAATATAACGCTTCTCATCCATGTAGCGATGGTCATGTGACAGCATTTTGACCAATCACACATCAGTATCTATATAGGAAATTTAATATTTTCTATTATATACCTCTCTTTACTATGTTGAATAAATCTAGTCATCTGATTGGTCGAAATTGGAGTCGTGATTTTAGCCATGCCCGCCTAACGGTCAATAGTTCATGAGAAAGATGCCCGTTGCCCCGGGTAACAGGCCGAATCGTTAAATTTTGCTGAGATCCCCATTGGTTTACGTGTTAAAAGTTTCTTTGTGCGACGTGCGAGCGCGGATACCATACAGTGTGTGTGAGATTCCCGCATGATCGTAACATTCAGGCAACTTTCTAGCGAAGATTAACAGACAGTGCCTCAGATTTTCTGTGTAGTTTTAACCAATCTTTACTCAAGAAAAGGATAAGGCAAGAATTCTTTGTAGATTTTTTTTGTGAATTCGGTATATAAAAGATATATGGACTGCTTTAATATTCGTAGCATAGCTGTTTCTATACTAGCCTCTTATCGATGGCCCTGGCGCTGTTGGAGTCCGTAAATTCTGGCGAGCGAACCGAGCCAGATACGAGGCGCTTGCGCCGAGGGCCTCTTAACAAGTAACCTAAATTATATATTCATGAGACCCGATTTCCTACTGAATTATGCATGTTTACGTGAATAATGTATAACCACCGCAGCGATTGCCCAACAAAGCCCCGGCCCCGGCCAGCCTCACTCTCTGAGGAAATCCGCACAGAGCGGTAGATATTACGTCATAGTAGCTCTCTCTGATTGGATGATTTTCACCGAACTTCAGTTGGGTCGGAATATTCGCCAAACAAGGAAAAACATAAGAAATTCAGATCACTTGTTAAGAGGCCCTCGGCGCAAGCGCCTGTTTCTTGCTCGCTTCGCTCGCCAGAATTTACGGACTCCAACAGCGCCAGGGCCATCGATAAGAGGCTATTTCTATACTGGCTCTCGGGGACGTTACATCGATCCGGCGCGCCTCGGGGTCATGGCAGGATGTAAGTACATCCCCTTGAGCCTATAGAAACAACCATGCCCCTCATAGCAGTCAATATATCTATATTATTTCTAGAGAAAGTGATAGTGGCTTAAGTCCCAACAAATTCGTCACAGTCTTCTGCCTGCGTACTACAGTGTACTTCATTTCGACAAATACACCCCTTGGTACAGCAACATTTTCTGTTCATGGGTAACACACACCCCCTCAGGTCAACGCTGAAGGATTTTCTCTTTTATAGAATTTCCCATGAAACTAAGCCCTTCAGGTTGTCCACCATAATTGCCCCGTGGTAGGACATGTGGGATGCAAAATATTTCTGTTCAGTTTGCAACATTGATCTTTTTTTTTTTGGGGGGGGGTGCATTTAGAGTATGTTAACTTACAGATCGTAACAGAAACATGATCGCAACGACTTTCGAGAACAGAATAAGCTGAAAGCGGTTTAGAATCCTATACAAATCCAGGTCGAATAACGTAATACATCACTGCCATTTCAACACGTGACGCGCAAGGCTATTGAAGTTGCCTTAGGTTGATATTTCGAAATTCTTTGCAATCGTGTCTAGAATGAAATAACCTGAAAATTGATATTAAGCTAAAATATTCACTCTATGGGCGATTTAGTGCAATGTGTCCCGTACATAATATGACATTAATCCATATATCTACTCAAATGAATAATTTAATCTCTTTATATGGGTATGACAAATGGATGTGATATAAGGAAGCACCATTAACGGTCATGATAGAGATTCTTCATATTTGGATGAAATAGGTGAAAAAAGACCCAATGTCGTATCAGCCTACATTACATCATGGACTTCTAAACTGTCACTGCTTTTGCCTTTCATTGGTTGGCAATTTGCCTGGTGGTTTGATTTATGCATTTTTTTTTAAATGTCCACTCACACATGAGCTTTCTCTCCTATTAACATGATTAAATTTCCTTTCAATTCAGACACCATCTCAATTCTTGGCCTACCCCTTCCTCTTTTGCCATCCATCTTCCCTTACCATGCTTGCAGTAAATCTCAGAGCATTAGTTCGTAGTGTTAAAATGTGTCCCAGCCACCGCCTTCGAAGTGTTTTCCTCTAAACCTGTCCGCCCTCTTCAGTTCTTCATACTTTGTGACTATTTTACTTAATAACACAGTAAAGGATATTTCATTCCCTTGTTTATTCATAAGTAAAAGGTGTTTTCTTTACAGGGTGTGTTTGTATCAGTTATACATGTAATATTTACATAAAATAGGTTACTTCAGATTAAAAGTTGCATGTTTCTTTGGTCATTTATTAAAAAGTTAATTGACACAGCTGTACGACTAGGTGAATCTAAATTTAGCGATGAATGTTAATTCTTCATCATAAACAAGCGCATGCGGGCGTAAAGGTATGTTTGTTGCTTGATAATCAAATCTTAGTAATCTTGTTGATGAAGACAAGTATTCTACAGTACTGCTTAAAAAACACAATATACTTATAAGTAATCAACCTGTGCATTTAAGGCATTAAATTCTACCAGACTTGGTAATTAAGGATTAATGACTTACTAAGAAGTTCTAGCGTACCAGCTTGTTTTTCGAACCTGGAGGAACTCTGCTATATCCACCAATATAGCCATCACGCCTACGTTGTGTTAGGTAAAGTGTTTACGAAATTGAATCATATATTTCATATCAAACATATTCATTTCACACAATGGTATATGTTTATTATTACACAGATTAATTGTTCACTAAGTGATAATACCTTTTCATAGAACCTCTTAATAAAAGCACGGCGGGAATTCTATTTGTCTATCCATTCCCTCATTGATACATGGCTCTTTATTCTAAAAAGCAAGTATAAAATAAAGGCATCAGTATTGCTCATTTGAAGAAATGATGACCATTATTCCTTTCAAAATCATGTCCTGGACTGGCTAACCGAACTCATTTTTATCACAAGATGTCATGAAACCAGTTAAACACATCATAAACTTACATAAAAACATTGTGTACACACTTATTTCCTCTTTCGTGAATCATATCAGGGCGTGAGTGGCGCAGCCATAAAGAGCACGGGGTACGTGGCCGACCTCAATGCAAATATCAAGAAGTGACAATTGAGAAAGGGAAAAAAGAGATGGGGTAAGGCGACATTGAAAGGGGATGACATCTGATCCTTCATTTAGTGTTTTCTTCTCTCATTTCATGAACCTAAATACTGGTGCGCACCCCCTATGGCTGAATCTTGCTTAGCCATCGCAGTAGGTATACCTATCTTAATATTTGTCTGTCTTCCCAACGTTTAGAACGCTAGTATCGCATTTTTAATGTAGCATGGAATGGGTACTTTGTTGTATGTGAGAAGCATTCCAAATTCGTGTTACGCCTTCTAAAATAGGTGAGCTTATCATTTTGATGGGCATTGTATTTCGAATTGGGGAAGGCAGAAGGAACGTAGGAGCTTAGGTTTCGATTTTGGTTTCGATTTTTGGCACTTTTAGTAAAGTATCTTTTTTCAGAAGCTGATAAAGGAAATACGAGGTGTTCATTTCCACGGGTATCCTATGCAATCTGTAATGGATTATAATTCCGAAATAATGCATGGGATGACTTCTGTTGGACTGCCGTTAGATTGCAAATGTGTAACTCCCGTGAGCTGTCTACACACTATGGCGTATACTCTTTCGTTTTAGAACCGCATTGGCCAAACTCTTGTATATAGATGGCTCTGAAACCTCCTCTGATATAATGCCATCAATTTTTTTGTGATATCAATAACCAACTTTAAATATAACCTGTCTACTTATATTGTACATGAAATACAAGTAAGAAATTGAAAAATAAATGGACGAGAACTAAGAAATAAGGTAAATAAAAAGTTAAAGGTATTACAAAGTTTTGGTATGGGGTCATAAATTTAGTTCAAATGAACATATTGGAAGCACATGCGATTTTACAATATTCAATGATCGTTGTCGCGGTTGAAATCGAGTCTAAAGTGATGAAAGTGTAAATAATAAACTCTTTATGTTGCATAGCGCCCTCTCAAGACTGATATTACTTAAACTTTAAAACAATGTTTCTTGACTACAATCGACCGATTTGCTATTCCCATTTAGAAATTATACATCGGAACTGCATATTCTGAGATTTTCATGGTCGCAGCTACCATGGAATGGCCTTAGGCGCTATTTGAAATATTGGAAATTTAGCGGGAGCACCGGTAAATTTTTATTATTCAATTTGCTCGAAAGCAGAAGCGTTTTAGGGGCTAATTTTTTTAGTGCTTATAATACATTCACAGGGGCATCCAAATATATCAAAAATTTAAAGAATTACTATCCATCCAATTTCAAAATTTCACAAAACTTGCATTACCTTTAAAGCAAAAGACGATAAATTCTTAGATTTTAATGAATCAAGCTTTACATTCATTTCAAGAGAAGAATGGGTTCCGGTAAAAGTGACAAGTTATTTGTGAGCTTCCTCTTTCTTTGCCAGTTTGAAAAGAAATATTACAGCAGAAATGTACCCTGAAAAGGATTGTTCTAAAATAAAATGACCCCATATTCGAAATACGAGAAACAGTTGGGAAGTTGGACGAACCTTTCATGCCAAATTTGTGTGTAGTCCTATAGCTGTATAAATACTCATTTCTGTATGCAGTTTATGTGACTTTGAGCAAGATTGACTCAATATATTCACATTTATTTGTTTTGGGTAATTTTTTTGTATAGATCTCACATGTTACTTGTGTACTTTAAAATCAACCCGCTTGCTTCTACATAATTTCTTTCACCATTTTAGACCAGAACTAATATCGGTATTCAAAGATAACTATCATTATATGATAATGTGACAAATAATTATCACCAACTTTGGCAGTAGTGTGACGGGACCTGAAACCTGAAAAAGAGTACTAACAGTCCGCATCGACGACTTGGAACGTGGGGAGGGTGTATGACAAGGAAAGCCCCGCGAAGGAACAGCTGTAATGCTACGCCACCTCTCGAAAAGAGTGCTAATCTTGGTGCTTGCCTCGAGCATTTACTTGACTCTGAAAGCCGCTATTTATAGTCCCCTCGAATTGAATCACCCTAATATTTGCCTACAAATCAACTTTTGCAGTGGTGCTTTTAACAGTCTTCTACTCAGGAGGCAGACAGATCGAGGCATACGCACTTTTGGACAGGAACACCGAAGTCGCTGTATATGTTTTTTCCATAAACTTTATTGCGTTTGTTTCTTCGTCCTTCAGTAATTATGTTATCGCTAGTTAATGATGAGAAATTATTCAACTGTAAAAAAAAAAAAAACTATCGCTCTTTCAACTAAACTGCAACTTCGGAAAATTACATGAACTCTGTCCCTGTGATTTTAGACAATAGCTGACGAATTCGTGAGCTTTTAAAGGTTTACAACTACTTATACATGTACATGTTATATGAAGGGTGTATGGCCAGTGGCCCAAGTAAAGAGAAGTGCTGATTCAAATTTTGGCATGAGAAGCTTATCCTGGTTTTTTTTTTTTTAGTGGTGGTTATTTTACCTGACTGCTAAGAAAGTATAAATGCTTGTTAGTATAAGCAACCAACTTGCGGTATAATGGTCTAAACCCTGCATTCTCTATAAATTTGACCCTTAAATTTACAATGAATTATTCAATCTCAAGCATTTAAACTCAGGAATATTTTTCCCGTAAGTAAAAAGAACTTTGTAGGAAAGGGCATTAGTCGATGAGGTGGGGTTATCTTCCAAACTAAAACGGTAAAGCTGTCTTTGAGGTTTTGAAACTTGGATATAATTACGAACCACTTTCTATGATAATCCATGATTATATTGGCACGGTTGTCGAATAGGGTTACATCATTACAAATTGATATCAATTTCTCGCTATGACTTCTATATAAGACTACCTGACCGAAATACACCTAAGCCTATCCATCAAAACGAGAGTATGAATAGAATATTAAAGCCGATTTTCTTTGTTCCTTGGAATGTATCACTCAAGGCAACATATAAATCAATGAAGTCAATGCGGACACGAGGAAAAGCGGCTAGAGCACTTCTATATTCTTTCCGTGTCCCTAGAGAAACCTCGCCCATCTCTTATACAATCAATTATGTATTTCAATACGCCTGGTTGTATATTTCGCCGTCTTTAAAAGATGAATAGGTCTAGTGTTGTTTTTAAAATTATGAGAAACTAGGACAAATACATCATATTAAAAGAGTGAAGTACAAAGAAAAGCAAATTGATATGGTGGGGGTACAAAAATGCGGTCATGCATGTATCTTGTGTATATATTGTAAAGAAAGAGGTAAAGAGCAAGGAACTTATAGAGCTGAATATTTTTTTCAGTATTGCGTTTCAAAGGACTCGATGTAAACTGCATTATTACAATTGTTCATGGTAGAAACGGAGGACAAAATTTGATCAAATACATCTGGTGTAAAAATACACAATTTAACTGTTTGCAAATGTAGCTTCTTAATTTTACCTTTCCCGTCAGCGTCTTCCTTCGACATTCACCAGAAAAAAAATGAATAACATCTATGATTGTGGGCGTTGTTTTTTGACAATCAAGATTTTGAGCAAAATAAATACTTCAACCCATACCCCTGCTCTTAACCGTATGTAATTACACCTAACGCTATCCCTATCCTAAAATCGAACTTGCGTAGCCCGAACCACAATTGTAGATGGAGAGAGAGAGGGGGCATGGACATAGACAGAGGCAGAGACAGGGAGAGACAGAGATATATAGAGACAGAGATTTTTTTAAATGCATCCCGGGAAAAAATTGATGGAGCATCCCAAAACATCTTCTTTTCTCCCTAAAACGATTTACAAAAGTCCCGTAAGCACGTCAAGCCCGTCCAAGACCCTCCCAGCTGGAGGAGAAGGGGTAGGGAGGAGGTCCATGGTTGTATCCTCATGCTTCGGTTGATCTGGGTATTCCAACAAAGAGCACTGACCAGAGGAAAATTGACAAAGACAATCAAAAGACTGTCACTCTTGTTACTGGTAGGGAGATAGATAATAAATAGACATAGACAGAGACAGAGAGAGGGAGATGAATGCAAAAGTGACTGATGCACAGTTTCTTAAGAACAAGCTAACATTGCTAGACAAGAAAACTCTTTAAAAAAACTTGTAATCTAAAGCCTAAGTCACACTAGAGGTACGGCCTGTCGCCGACTCACGACAGCCACTAGTCGAGATTTCAGTGGTCACTGAGAGGTTTATGGCAGTCTTTAAAAGGTTGTTAGGGGTTGGCGAGTGGTTTCCGGAGCATTTTAGTCGGCTGGAGGTTTACGCTGTTGCATCAAAAATCCTTTGCCGATCAAACTCGTTGTGGTAGGGTTTTTCGTGGTTTTCGTATGGTAGGCGACAGTCCTCAGACTGAGTGCCGACTGATCCCAGGTCCTTACCGACTATTACCGGTGATATTTTGGTTGAAAAAAAGCGGCAGCTGATCGACGAATCATTAACAATCAGTCGCACAATTATTATTCAAACGTTCGCGGAACACCGACAATCAGTAAGGAATTTAACTTAAAAAACATGGAATTTTTTATTTTTGCTTCTACTGCTGGTTCAAAAATAAAGACTCTTTTGATATGTTTAATATGTTTCCTTTGAAAGGAAAAAAGAAAAAAAGAAAACTATGAAACTTATCCCTTTTTACAATGTTTCTTGATCTACTTCTTGATCATGATCTTCTGTGGTATTTTATTTATGAAATAAACTGTTTTTCCTGCTGCAGCAGCCCGGTAAAAAGAACAGAACATGAGTCAAAAGTTGAAAAAAATCTTATCTATTCATACTCTTGGTTGTGTGAAAAAAGTCTCCCCAGTTAATAGTACCCACAAGATTTGGTTTATATCGATTTTCAACAAGGAATGTCATGTATAGTCACATATCCCTCTTGTACTTTCAAGGCTGCCGATTTAAGAAAAAAAGGGTGACCTCTGTTCTTATTCGTGAACAAGATTTTCCCCCTCCTCTTAGGTAAGAACCTACCATACTCCCCGTTTCTCGTCCTTTTCCGTTGTCCACTGCCTTTTCTCTTTATATTCGCCATCGTCTTTCTAGCTTCAATTTGTAATCGTTTCCATTTACCCCCTCTCTATTCTTCATTACAACATAGCTATTCATTTTTTAAGACAAACCACAGAGTGAAAATAGACATAGATTAAATCCTACCACTGCTAATCAAATTCATTTGCTAATAATGGGCAACAATTCTAATTCCTTATGCGTGTTTGCTTATATTATACCGCTCGTTAATTACAGAGCTTGTACACCGTCGTAAGAACATCGGCCATAGATCTCCGATCATTTGTTTATTACCGCTGAACAATCGCCGAACAGCTGGCAACCATTCGCCAATATTTTCACGAGCAGGCGCAAATTACTTTACGCATGATCTGACAATTTCCGCAACTGATAGGCAACTGCCCTACAACCTACCGGAAAATGATTGCCCACTTGAAATTCTTGCAAATCGGTTGTCGATGATCGCAGCTTTTTTTGGTTTTTAGAAGTCGGCAACCGGTTGTACGCCTATTGTGACTTAGACGTAAGGCATACTCCAAATTTGAATCTGATGTATTATCTAATTTCGTATCCTCTCGAAACTGAGGAAACAAAATGGACAGCGCAAAAACATGAACGTCATAATCGGTTTGACCGTGATTCGTTTCTCCTCTCTTAATCAAGGTTGTAATCTAGGGAGTATAATCATTGTTCTCTTTAACCGACTGTATATTTAATGTATTTTTGCGTACTAATACATGTACTGTTCTTGAATACAGATAATCCTCCCCCTTCGGGCTAATCATGCCGCCCCTCACAAAGTAAACTAACGGTTATTTTTGTGACTATAAGATATTGGAGGTATTATATTTTTCTTAATCCAATCTAAATCCGTTCCAAGAAAAGATAACTGTTTACTGATGAATCAAAATTAGGCATTGCCCACGGCGAAACGTGCATTGGATATCACGTGTCAACATATACAAAGGATGATAAATATAGTAATATTAGTGGGTTCTGGTACACTCGAAACTCCTGCGCTCCACAATAATAACCCCGCTGGTTTTACAAAGCTTTAGTTTTTTGTTTTAGGAATGTATTTCTGCCAGGTACCCACGTACTTCACCTGGGTCGAGTGTGGCTAATGTTGATTATTTGTTGATGTCTTGTCAAAATACGTTAGTACTGTGGCAAGGATTCGAACCCCGATTTTAATACTTCAGAACTCATAACAGCCATAGAATGACAGACCTGGCCCCGTTGCATAAAACTTACCATTGATAGTAACTTTGCCATTAATGGTAACTCCCATGGAAACTTTGAATTGATTGGCTGTTGAGTGATGTTGCCATGGTAGTTAATATTGATGACAAAGTTACGATCAGGGGCAAGTTTTATGCAACAGGGCCCAGACCGTCTTGTAATACGTCGATGTAACTTACCCTAGGTGGTCTATTTGGGAGACATGCTTCAAAAAGATACATTTCTGAGTCGTTTTAGCAATATGATAAGAAAGATACCTACTTTTACTTTATTCATACAAAACTTGAAGGCAGTTGGTATTATAGTAATAATGACCGCTATGAGAGGCATAGTTGTTTTTATTGCTCAAGGGGAGGTTACATCGTGCCATCACCCCGAGGCGTGCACAAATGTAAGGTGTCCGCGCTCGCACAAAGACAATTTTAACACGTAAACCAATGGGGATCGCAGGAGGACGAGGATGAGGGTACAAACTTTTAACTATTCCCTGTGGGCTATTGCTATTCCCTGTGAGTGGGGCATGGTTTGAAATCACGACTCCAATTTCGACCAATCAGATGGCTAGATTTCTAAAGTGAGGTATATAAAGCACAATACGAATATGCTAATTCAATAATTGCATAAGTCCGCCTTCATTTTTATGATGATCATGGATTTTTGTATAGGGCCGGTATCCGCCTCTGCTGGGCGCTAATAGCACTTGCTGTAGAATGTCTAAAAAGTTCAATGTTCCTAGTGAGTGTGTCCAAATCGGAGGTACTTGCGGTTTCGAGCGAAAATTTACACTCTACACCAGCAGGCACTGATATTGTATTTAAAAGTCATTCATCCTTCTATCCTATCTACATGGTAGTACATGGCAGGGGCGGCAAGGGAGGGGGCCGAAAAAGGGGCCCACTTCGTGCGAAATTTTGAAAACCGTGCCGGCCGATTTTCCGCTCAGTGGGAGGGGGCCCATCTTCTTCTTTTTTACAAAAAAGGGTGTTTTTACCTGTTTTTTTCTAGGGGAGGGGGCCAGGCCCCCCTGGATCCGCCACTGGTACATGGCACAGGCTTTCTCAAGGAATCGGGACTGCTTTCCTAACATGTGAGGGGGGCTTGACTCCTTCAGATGACCTAATTCCCATCTTTCCATACCGATGCATGCTAACGGAACACGTATCAATGTCTTGTGGATAATCTTTTCGTGCTTCTAAGTGTATTAAAAAACAGGCTTCCAGATTCTCCTGCTTTCCCACGCAATCCCCTTGCTCACCGAGGAAATGCATATGTTTTCAATTAGCAGTATTGCTTATTACTGAAAGTGAAACCTAGTTCGGTAGAGATATAAAGGTATAATATAAACAATACCTGGTGTCACCTGAACTATTTGCCGTTTTTTATAGAGAAAAAAACAACAGCCAATTTCTATCCCGAAGAAAGTAGAGTGTCCCTTTTTTGCATCGACACTTTTTGTCCCATCGCTTTTGCTCTCTAAATTAATTTTTTCTTGTATGTTGTCTGTAATGTGTATCATCGATTTCTGTACACAAGGGAACGATTGCTTGGTGTTTTGATCAATTCTCGTATGGAGACATACTTGTTTCATTATACTAATTGTGTGCGGGCAAATCTAATGACCGGTGAAGGAATACGTTAAGCACTTAGAGATACATATAGGAGCATTATTTGCTACGAAAATCTAGAATGTTGCTATTTTTGAATGCAAACACCATGGATTTGAAAACATGTGTATTAAATTTTGAAAACTAAATCGTGGTATAAAATGAATAAAACTATGTTTACCTTCATTACTATAACACTGCTCATAACCTATTCTCTTCAGTGTTGGTCTTGTTTTCTACCTATTTCTATTTTTACTTTCTACTTTTACCTAGTCCAATTCTAACTCCCTCTTTTTATGTGTGTGTGTGTGTGTGTGTGTCTCCTCCTTCTCCTCTTTCTCTCTCACTTTCATCGTTGTGATTCTGGTCAACGTAAACCTAACCCTGTCTGTGTTTCATAAGGTAAGAATCTGAAACATCTATGGGACATTCACACTTGAGCGAATTACCCATAACAACTAATATTTACCAGCGACGCATAAAATCCCAACAACTCAATAATAAATTTGTGAATTCTCAACAAAATGTAGACCCTACGTTCCAGAGTGACACTGTAATTTATTTATTCAGATTGAATTCAGTTGAAAATTTCCAGCAGCCAATCACTGCCCGTTATTTGTTCACGGGCTTTGTTCCTTTACGTTCCGCTGATGTTTTCTGATTTTGGCTTTCAATTCAGTCTATGACTTTCGATTTTTACTCTGGTGAGTGCAAGACGAAACGTTTTAGTGTGTCTGTATTCGTCGCTGTTCTTCGATTGTGTAGTACCAATCATCTCTTAGGGTAGAATGTTTTTTTCCCGTTTGAAATTTACTTGTACATTTGCTTTAGACGATATCATGTTAACCTGTTCGATGTTCGATGCTATTCAACATAGTCAGTAAAGGACGTGGACGAAACCTGTTTCAATGATTATGGAAAAAGATATTAAAGGTGGTGTGTCCCTTTTGCATGCTGAAAATATAAACTTATGAATCTTATGGTAAACAAGAGATAATACCAACTAAAAACTCCCCTGAAAAGATTAGAACTGGTAATTGCCTGGTAATCGACCGTAAGGAATTTTCGCAACGCGTTTCAACAATTATGCTTAGAAAATAGTCTGATTTTCATACCCTTGTACCGTATGGTCGTACGTTTCGTGCTGCGCAAAGGTTCAATCAGCTTAATTTTGGCCACTACAAGAAGGGGGTTATTGATGTGTACAAATGCGCATGTACCCTTTAGAGCTCATTTTATGTTTGTTATTACCAAAGGAAAAAAAGCCAGTCAGTCACTCAATAGTGTCTGACTGTGAAGTCTAGCAAGTAAACGGGTTTCCTTGCATAATTTGAATACTAGGACACTGCTAACGTTCAAATTTCACAGATAGGACATACGTGATATATTCATAATTTCTGCAAAGTTCTACAGAATTTGATGTTGGCTGCAAAAGGGATACACTACCTTTAACATGTGTACTTTATTGCTATAATTAACGCATACCAACCCGAATAAAAATATAAGATTCTGGGAATTAAGTTTTCTTCTTTACAATATCCAACAGAACCGTAGTCATATATATTCCTTTTTGTCGAATGGTCCTATCTTTATTTTTCTTGTTCAATTTCAGCATTTCTGATACATCCCGTGCTCTGAAGAACAAAAAAAAATCATACCAATAAACAAAGTGGGAGAAAATAAATCCTCCAATTTTGCCGGATTAAGTTTCTTTGATCTAACGTAAATCACTAGAAAGTCCATAAATCACTTTAACCTTTAAGTGGTCTAAGGCTCCATTAAAACTGATATTGGAATTGCAGTAAAATATGCATTGCAAATAAATGATCACGGATTGGATTCCTCAGTAAATTCTCGTTCACAAGCCTGCTTTAATAATATGTTCAAATTATATCAACGACATGCTGGATAATGGGGGAGCATTCAGTACATAAAGTAAAGCCTCAATGGTCAAAGGTTCAACATTCGAATCAAATCCCAATTTTTCCTTTTAGGGTAAAATACAAAAGGATTTGTTATTGCGAGGGGTTAGAATGCAAATAAATATCACTTTGCTCTATCACTTGCAAAGTTTTATACCGAAGTTTGGCTACCAATTCAAGGTTCAATGTATCATTTTTAAACCTGATTCCTCAATTTTTTAATCCAAAGCTGTAATAAATCTGATATGTATTTTTAAGCTGATAACCTAGGGCAGATGCAATTTTGCCCTTTGCCATATGCGCCAAAATCCATAGAAGATCCCACTGCGAGTGAAAAAGTTGGATGTTAGAAGACACACGATGTTTGAAATATCTTGCCATGCGTGGAGTTCTGTTTATTACTCAAAAGCTTAAACATTTCAATAATAATTAACGAAAGAACAAAATCTTATTTTCTGTTAACACTGTCACCTCCGCTCGGTAATCCCTCCTCCTTACCTATTTTCATATGAAATATATGTCAATTATTTTTGTATCAATACAAGATTTAAGGATAGAAAACTCGGGCGTATTTAGATTGAATTACATTCCATATGTACTTTTAAAAGAGTATTTTATATTTATCGTATCCTGTCAGTTAGATATTAAGACTCCATCATAGATTACTTGATTTGAATTTACTATTATTGAGGATTTCGGATATTCGTCAGTTCATATTCATTAAAATAATATCGGCTTCACTCTCATTTCCATTTAAATTTCTATTATAACAAAGTCTTTAATACAAGGAAAGCAATTTAACTACTGCGAGAAATTGGATTTCTTTAGGCTATTATAGTTTGCCGATTCTGTGAACATGAAAACTGTTGCAGGACAAATCTTATGAACGTGAATATAATACTCCATCTTCCATTTATGTGTGGAATGTGAAATGGTTGAGAGATAGATAGAACGAAAGAGAGATAGAGAGAGAAAGAGAGAGAGAGAGGGGGAAGTGAGATAGAGAGAGGAGAGAATAGTATATCAGTAATTTGCTAACACGTTTTTAACTATGTTTTCAGAATGGAAAGAAGTCTAGCTTGAATGCCTATCGAGATGATAAACAAATATTGAGTTTGGCCGTAAACTGTATCCTTGTTCCATACACATGAGAAATGTCGATGTAATAATAATTAGAATCATGATAATGCTTTTACCATCCATTTGTTATGTTGAGTTTGTCATCGAGTGAAGCTATCTGCGCTTTTCACAGAAATGTGTCTCTATCCTGTTTTCCCAACACCATATTATTTTATTTTTCAAATACTTGCGATCCATAGAGCAAGCTTTTTTTATTTCATTATAATTCAAGTTATATAGGTTTTTTTTATTTCCTAATCATTAAATATCACCCCGAAAATGTAAAAGTGCATATTGAGAATACATCAAAAATCATAATTGATAAAGAGAACAGAAACTAATAGAATAAAGCTTTTCGGTGGCGAAACACTCTTACCTCGGAAGAGGGAGAGTAGTCTTCTTACACAGTCGCGACCATTTTACACCTTTAGTGATACTTTCACTGATACATTCCGAAAGCTGACTACATTGGGGTGGGAGGGGGGGGGGTTAGGGCACCCGAATGGGATTAATCAATTAACGTCATTGTGATATCAATGTAAATAAGAGGAGAAGATGGGGCAATTTTCAGCTAAGTGGGGGCATTTTCCACCCCACAGGATTCACGCCAGTGCAAGGCGTTGAGAAACGTTTGGAGAATGCATATTCAAGGTAAATAATATCAGCCACAGACATGACAGACAAGATCACCCTTATCTAATCATGTCAACAAAACAATATACTGAGATTTACAGGTGGCTTAACTTTTCTACAACTAAGAGAAGTTACACACAATATTGACAGCATAAATGTTTCACAGTCATTTGTATTCTTAGTTTAACAGGAAATACTTACATTAAGACTCAAACAGATGTACCCATCTTTTCACTTTAATTATGATATGTGTTCAATATCATACGTTTGTGACAACTGAATAGGCATAATTGATAAATGAATGATATTTTTCGTTTAATTACATCTGCAAAACTTAATGCATGGTTTTACGCAGGTGGCTTCACTTTTCTAACACTACACATCTGTTTTGTTATGTACATCACTGATATTACACTCAACCTTTTGTTAAAAATGACGTTCCCCTACAATTATATGCATGTTTTATCACCTGCACTTGTAAAAAGTGAATCTGGATAACTTGTATCTGTATGGTATCTTACGTTTAATTGCCTCTTTTATTGATTCAAGACTGCCGCGAGTGCACGTCGAGATAGAGGTGTCCATTATATCAAGCATGTGCCTTGGCATGATATCATGATTTCATCGCCCGCATCCGCTTAGTCTATTGAGAAGGTGAGACTATACCATATTAACCCGACATGAAATGAGAAATCACCCAATTTGGCGGATATATCAACGTCTCGGGGTGTGTTTTCCCCGCGCAAACGAGGGTGTCGTGAGCTATCGGATCGATTTCAGTTCACTGGTGTATTGTAAGCAACGTTCCTAAGTGAGATGGATGGTTCTATACCTATATAAGTCAGTAACCTGTTTTACAGGTAGGGTATACTGCAGATTAGTACATTTGATATCTTTAATTGAGCTTTTAGATTTCTGAATACACCTGTTGGAACAAGACATAATACGGAAGACCTCCATTTCTCAAACGCTTGCCTCTTCAGTTAACACATTTAACTGTTTACAGTGGGAATAAGTAAATTTCCTCCCATGTACAGGCAAAGATTATCCCAGGTCAGCTACCATGGCTATAGTGAAAGACCTCGTCATAATTCACAGCAATTCATGGCTATGGCCATTTGTTGATCATACTATTAAGGGTAAATTTGACATCCCCGAGAAAGAGCAATATATTTCATTTTCCATACATTTTTTGCCCGAAGGACTAGATACATTGGAAACCATTAAAGCTGCATTGATGGATAAGAGAGGATAATCAATTTCGCTACACTGCTGGACTATTGAGAAAACAAATACGTGTTATATTATGTAAGCAAAAAGCGAGGTCCATGAATTTAAGTCTTATTCGAGGGACTTGATAGTGAGGATTGATGCCTTACCAAAGAGCTCTATCCCATTGACTTGGTTTCGAACCCCGCAGCTCCACCTAGGAGAACATTTGTTTACGAATGTGCCATCGCATGTTCATTGTGATCATTGGACAATTCGCTTGAAAGCCTTAGACTTTTAAGATCACCTGTTGAGATGTTAAATCACCTTTTCTGAAAATGAATGCTATGGCTATAATCACATGTTTACAGAAGTACTTTTACTAATAAAAAAAAATCTTGAGCAGTAAAGAACAGATTGACTAAAATGGATGAAGAGTCAGGATAACCATTGACGGGAACCCTGTGAACCTAAAGTAACCATCTTCTAGTCTGCCAAATAGAAGCTCGAGTCCTGGGGGGGGGGGGGTGAAAAGGAGTTTGTAATATTTCTCATAATTTTATATAATTTGGAAGAATATCATGAAATAAATGTCTTTTGTAAAGGAAAAATCTTCAAAGGCCTCCATATTTAAAATATAACAAGAAAGAGCTCAAACGTTTAGGTAAAAAGTGTGCCTTCAGGAAGATTGAGCCCAATTCAAATCATCTTAAATGATTCCGAAACCTCACATTATACACCATTGCTTCTGCTATACATATCATTTCCCAATTGCTTACAGACAGTTCATTTCACAATGTGATCTCATGACTAGAACTCAGCTTTATCTTTAAATATATGAGAAAGAGAGTTCAAACAAACCTGCCCCAATGTGTCAGTCACTTAAGGTATTGAAAGACCATAGCACCTGCTTTTTGTTTTCATTCCAAGTAACTGATTAAGGTGTAGGCTATTTCATCAATATTAATCCAATTAAACGAGACCTGATATTGTAATGAGCTAGGCTATGTACAAAAGGGTCATGATGCATGCATGTTAAGCATGAACTCATGTTACATAGCGCCTGGGCTTACATGAAACTCGAAGGACGAGAAGCTGCACATTGGTCTATTATTGAAGCCTATACCATGTTTAATTTCCATTTACAGATGTCAACCAAAGATGGCCATTATTGGGGGTGTGCGTGTGTGTACAAAAACATATGAATATTCGCATAAATTTATACGTCCCTAAAATCGTAAAACCGACAGGTAAAATCATACATGCTCATGACTACTTTTATATGTATATATCAGGGGTGTCGATTTGTATCCGTGGTTGGGGGGATGATAGGTGCCAAAATATTTTCAGCAATGGATCAAAGCAACCAAGAGGTAGAAGCGTGTGGCAGGTTGCACCCCTCCCTTCCAAGTTATTACGTTTTTCAAGTCACCCTCAATAAAGATAACATTTCAGAGAATATAAGAGTGGTAATAAAATTAATAACATGCTAAATGTTAGTCTTGACTATTTTTAAACGAAATTTAGACATTACCAAAAAAATCCAATGGTGAGGGATATCAACTTGTGAAAGTATTATGTTACCAGTGGGCAAATGCATTAATAAGCAACCAGGAAAGGTTCATGTAGACATAAAATTCTTTATTTCCTGGTGATAGAAACATACATTTTATGAATATTGATGTCTCCAAACAACATTCATCGTGAAAAACCCATTCCAATATTCTGTGTAAGTAAGATCTCAAAAGTAAATGAAAAACATATTGCTTTTGGTTCTTCATTTGACTCTCTTTCTTCTTTAATTAAACCAACTGAATCCTCTCTGGGGGAAACTCAATTCAATGAAACAGAATATCACTGATGCAAAATTTGGTTCTCAAAATGACAGAAAATTTCCACTCCTGATCTCATACAAACTGTCTGTTTCTTAAAAACATAATATAAAACTTACGTTCCAACTACCAAACAACAAACTTCCATTATCTCCTTCTTCACCCAGATATACTTATCATACCAGATACGCTCTAAAATATAAGCATAATATTCCCTAAGGCCCTGACCAGAGCACTATTTTTTTCCAAAAACTATAACCAGTCTTAGAAGGTGCATTATTATTGGAAGGGTGTTATAAACAAAACTTCAAACTTAATAACATTCTAACCTTCAAAAACACCTCATCTATCTTATGCCTGTTACGTTTGAATACAATACATAGGCCTACATCAGCTTTTCAATAAAACAAAAATAAGTTGTGACATAATAATCTTTCTCCAAAATATCGAACTGGAGTATTCTGTTGTATTACTTGTTTTAGAACATGTTGGGCCTGTCTCACATTGCCTTCCATCATTCCATGGCAATTTTCCATGTTTCTTTCAGCTTATTTCTCACTTCTTTTCCATCCACTCAACTAATTCCTGATCATGCATTAACCTCATACCTACCATCACCCATGCCTAAGCTTTTTAGGGAGGGGGATCCCGTAAAGTAATGTTGACATTGTAAGAAATAAACATGAGCAATATTTCATTGTAGGTTACTTTAAAGTCAACCTCTGTTTTCATCGCCCATTCACATCAGTTCCCTGAAGGAAATGCTGGAATATATATGTCTCTCTTTCTCTTGTCTTTCTTCCTTTTCTCTTTCCCCTTCCTTTTTCTTCTGCCCGTTTCTTCCCCTTTCCCCTTTTTCCCAGGTAGCAAGCCCATATGGGGATGATCTGGGTCACTTGTGCCATCTAGGCTATTAAATGGAACCCATATATATGTATCCCATATGGGGCCAATATTTAGTAACCCATATGGGATCTATCTGGGCCAGCCCTTATGGGTCCCAGATGGGAATGAGCTGGGCGTACACATATGGGTAGAATATGAATATGCCCATATGGGTAACACATGGGGAATATCTGGGTTAACCCACATGGGATACATGTATATCTGGGTTAACCAATATGGGTACCAGATGGGATTAAGCTGGGCATACCCATTTGGGCCCAGTTTGGTATGGGTCCCATCTGGGTCCCATCTGTCTTATATGGGTTTACCCATATGGGTCCCAGACTCGCATATGCTTCTTGGGTGCAGATGCCTTAGGGCCCATGTTTCAGAGAATATGGGACCCATGTGGGTTCCACATGGGCTTGCTACCTGGGTTATTATCCTCTCTCTCTCTCATTATATCTCTCTTAACATTTAGCTCGTTGCTTTTTAACGCTGTGGCTTTGCATTTGGCGCGTTGCATTTCTATGATACTGTTGATTGAATACATTGAATAAATTCATCAATCCTGATGAAGCCGTATGAGCGAGAATTCAATTTATTCTTGTCTCATATACGGTTGTCTCATTTACTTCGTTTTCTATTTATATATATATATGTATTATGAAAATGAGATAGCAAAATGTGTATATTGATGGTCATCTTGCGAGTAATAACCATTAACTACTCTCATCGGGCTTTCATCATTAATTTTTTTCTTCGTTTTTTTTTTTTTTTTGATGGTGAATTATTGGGGGGATGATTGTACAGGCCATCCCCCCACCTGAAATATTGGGGGAGGGGATATATCCCCCCATCCCCGTGATCGACACCCATGGTATATATCATCATTATATATTGGAAATATTGCATAATTATTCGAAAGTTTGTGCATAGTCATATTCATGAAAATATGGCATGTTCAAAGAGAAAATGTGGAAAACAATGTATCAAATAAAAAATAAAAATCAAATCATTTATCAATCCAAGGTAACCGTTAATCAGAATTTTTAGATACATCTGGTCGTCAAAAAACAATATTTTCTGAAAGAACAAAAATTTCGTTTCGGATAATGCGCGCGGAAAATACGTCCCCATCTAACTAAGATAGAGGTAACGTCATGCAGATGACCGTTGTTAGGAAAAAAAAAGTCTTGCTCCATACCGCCCAGGGAAAGCAGGGTCAAATATGTAGCACGTCATATTCATTACTAGTTTATAGAAGTCAAGTGGGGTTTTAAGTGCCCGTAGCGTTGTTAATGATACTGCTGTGTGAGTACTTACAGTTGCGTTCAATGCCAATACTATACTTCAGTGTATCTGAATCTCGCTATGGTTTGGCTGGATGGTATCCTAGCCAGAGTCTTAGTTTCTACACTATATAGTATGGTTTGCTTATATCTAACTGCTAAGGAAGCATGTGTATGCTTATAATTAAACAACCAGTTGACTGACGACTTTATGTCCTTTCCGAGGGACTTAGGAAAGAGGATAAATGCCTTACCAAAGGGCGTCATCGCATCGACTTGGTTTCGAACCCAGTTACGAGACCATTGCTCTACCACTGAGCCATCGCGCCTCCTTTACCGACGATTCAGACTATTACTGATACTGTATTAATTTCCTCCGATTAACATATACATAATGGTCCAGGGGCAGATTTTGTTTAAAATGTCAGAAGAAGGGGGGGGGTCCCGAAAATGTGATTTCGGTAGCCCCACCGTCTCTCATGGATTTACTCAGGGGTAGTGCATGGTAAAGGGTAGGAGCAAATTTTTACATTTTCTAACGTGAAGAGGTGTTATGGTAGGAGCAAAAAAACAACAAGTGAATTCTCCAAATTCGGTAATCATTTATCATTGAACCATATATTTTATTTTTGTTGTATTTAAAGGTTTGGGGAAAGTATTGTTCAGTAATTCACAACTCCTAAACTAACATAAAGTTAGTGTGGCTTTCTTTTGAATTATGATATCAGACTGTGGAAAGGCGTAAAAAATATCAAGCAATTTACGGTAGCTCAAGACAAAAGGCCGTGCGTAGGCATTGTTTTCCAATGCGAAATATACTTTTGGTGACTAGTCCTAATAACACACAAAAATAATTACCATGCTTATTTGTTTCGATATTTTTGAAGAAAAATACAAACGCAACCGTGGGGAACGGTAGGCAGAATTAAGGCCACTCCATCCTAGATGTATGTAGTACATAATGAATAACTTATTATATCTATCATGTGTACAAACACAAATATCATAATTTTTATTATAAAAGGGGTCAGAACTCTACATCCCTATCTTAAACATGATGGGATTATGAAGAATTAATTATGTTGGGCGTCAATCCCTATGAGATCGAGGGAGATTTACCTCTCGAAAAAAAGTTAAGATAACATAAAAATATGTCACATATCCCCAACTTTAAGTAATCCAAGTCTAGTAATACAAATTCAGATACCCTAGGCAGAGTCTCATTTTAGTGTGATCCAGGCTGTCCCCGAGATAGCAGTTTGCTGTTAATACTAATCCAAAGTCAATAAAGTTATCAAGAATTGTTATGTTTTTTATCAAACCAAATCTTTTTCCGTGAAACTTGATAGAAAATCCGCGAGATTGTTTAGTGATTCCAGGGCAACTTTCCGGGTGCTGAATCTAATGATATTCATGCGATGAACCAAAGTCAATATTTCATGCCCGAAGGAGTATCATTTTTTTTTAAATCTCTCTGTCGTAACCTTATCATACGCAAAATGATTCTTTTCCACAGAAATGCCATTAATGTTCGTTCCTTTTTCGTGATAATTGTCGTTTTCTATTTTCTTCTTTATAATATAAAATTTGTTATTATAACTCATGTTGACTCTTGTTTTTTTGTAATGCTTTATGATGGTCAAAATTATTGAAACGACGCCTTAATGTTTCAAGAGTTCGTTGTTATTACCCATTTTTATTCCAAATGGTTACCCCCGCCCCGCCCCCCCCCCCACTCCCTCCCTCACTTTCTCTCTCTCTCTCTCTCTCTCTCTCACAAATACTTATCCCTTTTGTCCTCCTTCTCTCTCTCTTCTTCTCCGTTTATCTATCCTCTGCCCTCTCTCTCTCTATCTCTGTTTTGTGCCTCTTGCCAGTTGTCCCTCCTTCATCTTTTAATCTCCTCCCATCATTCTCTATATCTCTCCGCTCACACTGGTTTAAATCTCATGTTTCAACCGCTTTATCTTTACTGTCTAACTTTTAAAATATCATCTTTCTTCAAGCATAGGAATATTGTAAAGTCAAGGTGAGTTGTGAACTTCAGACGCTGTGCCTCCCGGGAATATTAGCGATGACCACAATAATGATAGGGTAAATTAAACTGATCTCCTTGTTACATTATTCATGATTCCTCCTCGTAGAATAGCGATACTGAGAAGTTTTAAAAAGTAAGGGATTTCGTAGAAGTATTATCTAAATCCCATCGCCCATTCTATTCAGATTTATAATCATGATTTCGGAATGAGAAATAAGCTCTCCACGTGAAGATATAAATTCCAGACAGTTTGTTTGCTCATTTTCTATAAAGTTGCAATTATTATAATACCAGCTCCATATGTTAGGTTGCACTAAGCCTACATTCGAATTATTAGCAAACTGAATGTTACTTTAATTCTATGCTCACTCTATGTACCTCGCTCACGATTTATAAATAATACGATTTGCATTTGGTTAATGAGATTATTGATGAACGCTAAATGCCTCATTTTCAGGGCAGAGAAAGCCAACGGTGAGTGAGAAAAGTCCCGACCGCAATATACAGATAGGTTAATGTTTCTTCATATGTTCTTTTGAGAAATTGGAATCGGTAAATATAATGCTGCTCATGGGGAAGATTATTGATAATGCCAACACATTTTTCATTGCCTTTTTTTTTATCACTTCGTTATTCATCATCATTAAGGTGGTACAGTAATAAAACTGTGAATATATATAGCCTTTATGCTTATGCTCATTAGGGTTTGTGAACTGAATATTATAATGATGCTGCTTACATTTCCTCACAGTTTTGGAAAAGGTTAATGAATGAGATATATGCATTCACTTGTATCGTTATACAGTTTGAGAAACGTTAAGAAAGATAACCATATCTTGATTAGCCTTCATGAAATTTTATAGAAATATGTCTCTCAAGTAACAATAGAAATAGAGTAATGCTGACGAAACAAATTACATTTTTAATCAGCCATTCATATGCCAACCTGTCATTGGTGGTGTGTGTAATTTTATCATCATTTCATTATGTGTACAAAAGTATTACCATAACATTAAAATTAAGCCATCTTATTTGTGGATATATTTCTATCGCATATTTCATGTAGGATTACAAAATTAATTTCCTTAAAAAGTACACAGAAGACATCCCAGAAAGCAATTGACAAAATCAAGAACTTTTACTAAAAGTTTTAAAGCATCAGGAAGCTTACCGTCATGTCGGCTTACAATCCCCAGTCTGGTATATTTCTGGACGTGATGCTTTCTGGTCTCCACTCTCATACGTTGGTTCCTTCTAACATGTGTAGGAATCCTGTGTAGAATTCCTTGGTCACAAATCCACAGTCCTGTAGGGTCTCCACCTACCTATTGCCCACAGCATGCATTTAGTTTACAAAAGCAACACCGCATAAGACAATGGTGTTAGTGTGAAAGGTTATCTGTGACTCCCGAAATGGATTTATGTTCCATTGAAAACGAGAGAACAGTGGACGAGGATATTAAGGCTAGTCAGAGCCAATCAGAGCAGGTCAGGACAAATGTCAAATTCTTAAGTCTTTGTCCTCTTTGAGTACTGAAGGCGATTTGAAAGAATGAGCTGGATCACACTAGAGGCAGTTGGTCTTCGAGACTAAGAGATAACAGATTGTGATGTGATTCCAAATAGATTTGAAATTAAAATATAGTAATTGATATATCTCGTATGAATAAATAATCATATAATTACGTCAAGGAATGGTGTCTCGATGACAATTATTTTCTGCGTAGAAAACTTTTTTAGTCCGTCTTCATATTAGCGTCATATCACTCTTCGCCGACTTCCGGATGAGCATTTAGTTTCTCTTCCGCACTCGCCCTTTCTTCCTCTCTCTCTTACTGCTATTCCCTCTACGGGCTACCTCTAAACACACAAGGGTCGGTTGGTGTACCACTTCGCTTGGTAGCAGCCTCGTTATTCACGGTTGCCTACCCTAATACACTGATCTCCTCTCAAAATGTTGCGGGCAAAGTTTCTCTCGCTTCCAGCTTTATTAGCCCCGTCACTTCTGTTCCTCCCTCACACTTTTCCATTTACTCTCTTATTCCCCGTCTTCGTGTACTTGAAGCCGGCGTACGATACCTCCTCCTCCCACGGCCGAGGTAATTTTTTGTCTTCATGGAAAACGCTCATACACACACGCACAGTCGACGCGAGGACGCACATCACTTACATGTGACTCATTGCTAATAATTATCAGATCCATTTGCGAGGCGGCGCGAGGCGCACCGATTGATGTTGAGGCGTACCTTTTAGCTTGCCGTCTTTCATGGATATGATTGTAGATTATTCAATCATTCAACAAACTACCTGTCACAATTCTGCACCATCATTCGCCAAAGGCGCCAACGTATCATCCTCTTTGCAAAGTCGCCATGGGGGAAATAACTAATCTGGGAGCGATCTTGCTATCCGATGAAACATTAAATGACGTCGCTATTTGTTTGCCCCCTTTAAGTGAATCAAGCACATTTTTGTGTATGCATTTCCGGCAGGTGTAAGCTAGGGTGGGGGAGGAAATTAAAGAGAGGGGACAAGTCAAGGAGGATGGCTCCAGGCACGGAGCAGATCATTTCATCCCAATCATCTGCCCACACAGTAGGTTAAGGTCATTCAAGATATATCCTGCTTTAAGTCAATGAAACAATTCGACGCACTATACATCTTTTGCCCTTAAAGTGCAACCTATGCACTGGTCACTTCCGGAAAACCAGGGAATTTGATCCTGCCAACCAAAAAGACAACTAAAAACGCTTCATTATTAAAGATATAATTCATATAATATGATAAAATGATGCACCATGATGCACCGCTACATAATTATAGAACACGAACACAGTGGCTGTGCAATACAAACACAATGGAACATGATACTTCTGCTACAGAAAGAAGTCCTAAAGATAATATTTCATGCAAACCACAGATCTCCTACGGTTCTTTTATTTTTGAAAATAACACTCTCAAGGTGAAGGATATCTTTCATTTTTAACTAGGCCAATTCGTATATAAACTAGGTAAAATTGACCTTCCCACCATCTTTAACGATATGTTTTGCAAGAACAACACCGTAATAATTATCCAACGAAACGACTAATGCTTAATACTTACAATTAACAATAACACTTTTTGCGCAAAATATATTTGTTTTCTCCGGTTCTCTGTACTGGAATTCTTTAGACAATTAAATTAAAGAATCCCCAAGTCTCAATAATTTTCAACGTGAACTTAAAAATATCTCCTCAGTCAATACCCCATACCAACAAGTTAAGCCTAAGAAATGATTCCCACATATTTTTATTTTATTTTGTTTTGTTAGGGGAATGAAGAGGTATTTTGAATACGTATCTAACGATCCCATATTCGCTCTTGTCCCCGATCTTTACGTTCCTGTCTCTCACTCTGCAATTCTCTCTCTCTCTCTCTCCCTCCTCCCTCCCTCCCTCTCTCCTCCCCTTTCTCCCTCCCCTTCTCTCTCTCTCTCTCTCTCGTGTTATGAATTCACTTAGGCATACCGTAAACGTGTAACTTTCTCTTTTTGTTTTTTGTATATAAATACTGTTATAACTATTTTGACCAAAACTCTTTTAACATTGATGTTACTAAGTCTTAAGGGCATACGCAATACAAGCATTGCTTCTTTAGCATGCCCCTCCGTTTCATTGCATACATAAAGGTCAACAACGTTCCGTTTTCTTTTTACTAATGTTTCTACTATGTCATTTGTATAATCTTATTACAGTGTTTTATGACATTTCTTTTTAATTCATATGTACTTTGTACATGTTTAAAAATGTTCATATTGAAACGGAAATAAAGAAGTCAAATAAAAAAAATCTTTTATTTAAGATTTCATATATAACCTCCGAGGTTTTTCTCTTATTATACATAACATCTTTAATTTATCATCATAATATTTACGTTTTGTATCTCGTATTAAGCTATTCAATCTATTTCTTACACTTATGTGTGTCGTTTTCCGATAGATCGTTGAAGTTTTAAAATATTTCTTTGCATAATTTGTTGTTGACTATTTTCTTAATTTCTGTTGAAATGCACGATTTGTCTCCCTTTCCTCTCTTATCAGGGCGCCAGGTACCTATACAGTGGCGTAACTGGCATACCTCGTCAGGGGGGGGGGGCAAGCGATTTGGACGAGCAAGGGGGAGGGTGTTGGGGTGTGGAAGGGGGTGAAGGGGGACTAGGGGTTGTCCCAATAACACAGCAGGGATCTTGTCGATATTAATATTTGCGATCGGGCGACTTCATATCTTCATTTGATTTAAAAGAAAAAAATTATCATTAAAACAAAAAGTAAAATGTATTAAATTTTGACAAAATCAGTGGTTAACTTATAACTGGTAATGGCAATGTTTCTATTAACGTACTTCTATTATTCCTCTTCTTTGAAGCTATTGACATATTATGTTCCTAACTATGCATATTTGGAGATGTAAAAAGTGTATTTGACATTGAATTGAATTGTATTGATTTGCATTTGTTTCATTTCCACATGTACAATTAAAACTAATGAATATTCAGAATATGCATCTATTCACTCAATAAAAATAAATGTAATAAAGTGAGAAAAAAATGTAACAGTAAAATGATATATCACTAGATATAGGAGAAATCACGCACTGGGAGGGTACATACAGAGGCGGATCCAGCTGGCGGCGAGGGGGGGGGGGGCGATTCGTAAGAAAATAATTAGCAGCGTTCCGCGCTTGTACAGACAGGGGATGTGCCCCCTGAGAAGCTGAAGAAAAATCGATTTTTCAAACTCAATTCGTGCGATTTGGTGTATAGTTTCCTTGTATCTCAGGTATCACTTGATTGTCAAAACCAGTCAGTACAAGACTAGGACAGCAGTTGGGATGGGCAGACAGCAATCACTTGCATCGGGCTTCAGCTTCAAACACCTTACATCAGGCCCGGGAACGTTTTTTCAAAGTGGGGCTAACGTATTTACGATCAGGTAGAGCGTAGCGAGCGAAGCGAGCGGAGTTTAAATTGGCGTGGGGTCCGGGGGCGGAGCCCCCGGAAATTCAGAGGTTTTAGCAGGCCAGGGGCGGCGGAGCGTCATTCATAGTGGGGAAGCACCAACAATAAAGGGCGCTTTCCGGGAAAAGGGGGCACCTATAAAAATATACAACTTTTTAGACATTGGTATTTACCTCTACACTGTGAGTACATTATCAGAGATGATTTCAATGTTTGTTCCTCTCTTTACATGGTCCAAGATACTGTTTTGAGCATCATACATGTACTTAGCAGTTGGTTGTGATGGTTAGAATATTTATTTGCGAGCGAACTATAAGAGATTTGTGAGGTCACAGGGCAAAAATTACATCTTATAAAGAGGAAAAAACAATCCGATGGAGTTTTAAGCACAATCTAATCATGAAAGACTGAAAAGATCTTTAATAAGAAACATAATTATATAAATTTTAAATACGAGCGAGCGTAGCGAGCCAGATTTGGGTGAAATTAAAGGAAAAATTGCTCTTAATCGCTTTAAATTAGGAGCCCTTTTTATTGGTAAAGGAAAAGGGGGCACATATCCAAATGGAAAAGGACACTTATTAGAAAAGAAAAAGAGCACATGTCAAAGTAAAAACGGGAATTACCAGAGGTGAAAATGGGGCACTCCTCACACTTAATAAGGGGCACTTATGATAACGGAAAAAGTGCAATTATCAGAAGGAAAATGGTACTAATTAGAAAGGATAAGTTCAAGTTCAAGTTCATTTTATTCAAAACGAAACAAAACATGATATAATCTTTTACAACAAAAAAGACTGGTAATAGTACATTAAACAATTTGATTACATCAAGGGGCACGTGTCAAAATAAAAGGGGCAACTATCAGAGATGAAAAGGGGAACTTATTACAGAGTTAAAGGGGGCACCTCTCTAATATGAAAAAAGGCACTCATCGGAGATTTTTTTTTTTTAAAGGCACTTAATAGAAAAGAAAGAAACAAAATCTCACGCACAAATTATGCAAAAGCAGTGAGTAATTGCGTCCCGCAGGACACAACAAAAATTCCCAGGTTAGTATATCTGTAAAGCGCTTAGAGACATCGTAGATGTATTAAGCGCCATACAAAAGCGGAATAATATTATTATTTCCGGAAACTGGAGATGAATCTTTTTCGCATCGTACACTGATTATAATTTTAATGATTTACACATCTTTCCAATCTGTCCATATAGTGTAACAGTAACGACTCATCTGTGAACTTAAACGATGTGCATGAGACTGATTTTGTTCGGTATAATTTGCATATAATTATGCGCAGATTGAAAAAGAAAATTTTTGACTGACAGTTCGTCTTTTATGCACCTGTACAACTGAATGGAGTGTTTTTACCCAGATTCTGACGATAAAAGTGTGTAATTTTCTGAACGAATTAGGCTTTTAAGGACTGATTTTATGAATCCGCAAACTGCCGAACTCGGAAGCTTTGCCGACATGCTTGACGATGCCTCCGTGTTTTTACTTCTCGCATTTGCTATTTTTCGCGCTTTAATGTGGTGTCACGTTTTGCAGGAAAGTTTTTTGCTGGGGCCTTGCCCTTGGTTGGTTTCTTTCTATTTTTCTTTAACATACTTTTTCAAAAAGAGCCCCCGAGCCCCGCCGTAGCGCGGGCCCTGTACATTGTGTAACGGCATGATGATTTGACAGATGGACCTGAAGGTAACTTAGTCCTGACATACTTTTCAACGTTGTAACTTGTACGCCCTAGTGTATAATTAGAGCGATCATCGGCATTATGTTTTAAACTTATAGGCCTAAAACACGAATTAGGGCTAGTTCTGACCTGAAAACGACCCAAATATCGGAGCATGGCTAGCTGAATCGCGGGGCCTTGGCCTATATACGGATAAGTGAGTGCCCTGGGTCCACTTCTAACTCGTGTTTTTAGCCCTTCTTTCTTCCCTTTCCCTTTTCCTTTCCTTTCCTTTCCTTTTTTTTTGCTTGCTTGTCACTCATCAGGGGCAGACTGCCCCCCTGCCCCCTCGTAGGTATGCTACTGTACCTATACGATGGGAACGGTTAATGTCATCTGGTTTCAGATTTACACCCTTGTATAAGCGAGATTTATCATCAATGCACAATAAACTAAATCATTGTCACCATTTAATACTAAGGCATGAAGAGTACTGTCGCATCGGCTACCTCCGTCAAGTCATGAACATTATAATTACCAGCCCATCTTGATACTATCGTCATCATTCATTCATTGCGAACAAAAATGGCATCCGTTACTAACATTCATACCACAAGCGTCGCTAGATTTCACCACAACGAGCACCAACTTCAGTAAAAAATTACATTTTCCAGACTCAATTCGCCATTCTGAAAACAGGTTTTAATTTCAAATTGAGCCCACTCAAAGCTCTAGCGTGTGCAGTTGCATTTTAATCTATTTGTTAAGGAACTTTTGATACTAATAAAGCATCAGTCAGTTTTATAAAATGTGCATCATTGCCACTTAAGTCAGAGTCATTCGAATACTGCGGCATCTGGGGGAAGAGAGCTTTGAGCATTGACTATGAATCACATGGTTCCCGGTTAGAATCCCACTTCGGCACTATTGTCCTTTGGCAAGATATTAACGTACATTTGCCACTCTCGACCCAGGTGTAATAAATGGTTACCCGGTAGGCAGAAGTTATATGCTTGGTGGCTCGACAAAAGCCGGGGTAATAATATGATTGCAGGGCCCTCAGGGAAAACTGTATTAATATTGGGTAATCAAGACATCTGTTTATTATTATTATCACAATCATTTACATTATTATTCTTGTTATAATATTATCATCATTATCATTATCATCATCATTATCTTTACCATTCTCAAGCATGCTAAAGTTAATCATTTCAAACGTTAATAGGTATGGTGCACGAAGCGCAACATTTGACGCTCCAAAATCAATATAAAAGCGAGTGTCTATTATTTTATCATATCTGAGGAGGTATAGTGACAGTTTATGCCTCAGTCACACCTTTGCCTATTTGACTTGCGTATTGCCCGAACGCAGACATTGGCAGTCATACCCAATAAAGCGCAATGAAACGTGCTCACTACGTACTCAATACGCAGACTAGCGCATAGGCCTACGTTGGTCGCTCGCTAATTTAAAAATTTTATAAACTATCGCAAGCAAACGCAAGGTCAAATCGCCTACGAGCGGATACGAGTGGCAACCAGTGAATGCGAGCAACAGCGAGCGACAGCGAGTGGCTTGGCGCAGGTATACGCAACCATGAATACGCACCTCTTTTTTTTTTTTTGGAGCGCGTGTCACTGCCGCTTCAGATCGATGTCGTCCGCATGATTGCGCGTATTGTTGCGCTGTTGCTCGCCTACCACTCGCAGCAGCAAGAACCGTTGCGATTGCCGCTCGCTACGCTACGAGCCTAGCTCGTTCGCCGTTCGCTTTAGCTCGCTAGCACTGCGATTAGTTGCCGACCCCGTCGTTGCGCTGCATATCGGTAATAAATAATCATCATTCGCCTCTACTTTTTCCAGCTGAACTAAAAAAAAGCTTAAGCCTTTGCAAGGCAGAGCTCATTAGATTGATTTTTATTGTAGATATAACCTCGTCAGAAGCTAAGATGCTCATGCCCAGTCACGCAAAATGACTAGTATTTATACACCGTCGCAGCCCGAGCGACCTGGTACGCTGAAGAGCGAGCTGGCACGCAACAGTACGAACAACAGACGAGCTAAAGCGAGCGAACACGCCTGGAGACGCAACGAGACCAACTGGTGCGAGCGGCTAGCGAGCAGCAAACAAGCAAAGAACGTACGAGCTACATACGCAACATGGCGAGCAAACTGCGTATTGAATCGTACTGTTATGAGCAACAGCGAGCTATAGCATGGTCATAGGCAACCGCATAGGCAACCGTAGGCAGTCTTTGTAGGAGAGGCATACGAGCTACCTACGAGCTAGATACGCAGTAGTGTGACTGCTACCTTCAAATTTGCCGCGTATTGCTGGGCACGGCTGCGTATTGCTGGGCACTGCTGCGTATTGATATACCCCGCATAACGCAGCAATACGCAGCAACATACGCAAAGGTGTGACTGGGGCATAACTTTGGATTGCATTATGGACTTGAGTCAATCGGTTAATTGAACTGTGTGGTGGGCCTTCAGATCAGTATGTTGAATGCTCATTCATCGCTTAAATAAAGTATTGCGCCATTGTTAAGTACTTTTACGCTCGATATTCTTATTTCATCACTCTCAACCAATTACCTAAGGTATTTTTTTTTAAACCTTTAATACGCGTGCGAATTTTACTTTGACATATTGTAAAAGCTGTGTTTGCTTGCGAGTCAATATAGTACTTCTCTTTGACAGCTTCAAACTGATAAGTGTCACAAATTTTGAAGCACCTAATTTTTTATAATGCTCTACATAGACACGACGACATTTCGTTACCTTAAAAATGGAAACATGCTGTAATAGCATACGCATTAATCTAATATGACAACCTGACAATGGAGCACTACGCTGTCGAAACTCAGGGGTTAATAGACCTATTGGTGCTTTATCTTTTTGATTAATTGACCACCTTCACAGAGCATTCATAATACCCTTTAAGCGTAATAGCCTAATAAACATACAAAAACATAACATACACACTACGCTGCTTACGTGCTTGCTTGCTAGGTGCCTTGTCTGTTCCAGACATTGGCGATCAAGGCTATCCATCTACTTCTATCTCTGTTTCTTTGTAATGTGACGTTACTTCTGTTACCAGTCAGCCCAATATTATTAACTTATCCATGTATATGATGCGCTGTCTCCCTCTGATTCTCTTTCCCTTAATTGTTTTATGTCAGTATCCTGTTGTCTGTGCCTTCTCTTCTCATAATATGCCCAACAAACTGAAGTTGTCTTTTCCTTATTATGTTAAGGAGGAATCTATCGACACATGCCTTATTGAGCCCTTCTTCGTTTGATATTCTGTAAGTCCAAGGTATCCTAAGCATTCTTCTAACGAACCGCATTTCTGCTGCTTAAATTCTGATGTCCAAGGATTCATTCAACGTCCAGCTATCGCAGCCGTACAGGAGGACGGACCATACATAACATTTCAGTACCCGGATTTTACACACTTTGTATATTTGCTTAATTGCTAAATGGATGACATTTTAGAACACCCATTCTGTAATTTAGAGATAATGAAGTGGTCTAAACATGTTAAATGAGCAATGAAATAGCTTCTAGTCCCCCACCCCACTCCCGTGACACCCACTTGACACAGTCCTAGCATGTCTTCGTTGTGTGCATAACGCTTGAATTTGCATTTTTAAAAGTGTGGATTTGAGGGGCTGTGACTTGAATCAATGTGTAGGAAGAGGTGATGAATTTCAAAGGCTTTGTGACACGAATTAACATTATCAATCATAGTTCCAAATCGCAAGTTATAGATTTTTATCAGAATATTTAAGTAGCTTTAAATGTACTTTGTCCTATTTGAAGGCCAAAAAAATGAAAAGGTTAAATTCCAACGGCTTTGAAAGACAATACTAATTTAGAACTTCCCTCAAAACAAAAGGGCTTGAAAATGGCTTTTAGTGGGAAAATAAAGACTATTAGTTGTTGAATCGACTTAAGTGATTGCAATTACCTAAGTAATAGTCTGATTTTCAGACCCTTTTACGGGATAGTCGTACGTTTTGTGCTGCACAAAGATTCAATCAGTTTAATTTTGGCCATTACAAGTAGTGGGTTATTGATGTAGACAAATGCTCGCGTACCTGTTACAGCTCATTTTATGTATGTTATTACCAAAGAAAATAAGATGCCAGTCAGTCACTCAATAGTGTCTGACAGTGAAGTCTAGAAGGTAAACGGGTTTCCTTGCACAATTTGAATACTAGGACACTGCTAATGTTTAAATTTCATAAATAGGACATACATGACATATTCATAATTTCTGCAAAGTTCTACAGAATTTGATGTTGGCTGCAAAAGGGGCATAGTATCTTTAACATCATGAAACTGATCAAGAAAACCTATCAATCCACGCATTTTTGCCACACCTACCACTGACTACGAATGCCACTCTCCTTCAAATTTGCCTATCTATAAACTAGAGGGCACTCCCCCCTCTCTCTCTCTCTCTCTCTTTGTTTAAAGCTTTTAACTAACAGGGCAATACATAGTACTAGAGAATGCGGCACCGGCCGCACCCCTTCATTTTTTTTCTTTCTCTCTCTCTCCCGACTCCTCTATGAATACGATTCTTTTTAATTTAGTAAATTAGTATACTTGAAGTCTGTTTTGAAATTGTCCATTGTTATTTTTTTATCATTTCAAAAGCGACGTTTATTATTTTCCAGAATTATCAGGGCAAGGAAAAATGGTAATTCAGTAATAGCAATACAATAAAACAATTGTCACATATACGCTTAATACCGACTTCGGGAGGTGGTGAGCACGAGGGTTTCGGGACAGCCTTTAAAACTTATGTGTTTTCAAGGACACACGTAAGTAATTATAGTTTTTATTATCTTATGATTTCGGGTTGAATTGCTCTTATATATATATATATATATCCAGGTATTCTATGTTCTGACACAATGTATTTTAAGGCCAAAAATAACGTGTTTCTCGTCCGGACTTTTTTTTAAAAGGAGGAGGCAGGGCATTACTATTTATGTTTTGCAATTTGTTGCTATTTTTCCAAGATGGCTGCCATGCTAATTATAGCTGGCCAAGCCTATTTATTCACAGATATTGTGCTATGTGAGTATACTGATGCAATGTATGACAAAACAAATGATTTGTATCACTTTACAAGCTATTTAAACAAAATGTAGATCACAGGCTTTTTTTTGTGTGTGTGGCTTTTCTTTTGCTTTTTTTTTGTTGCTTTTTTTCTTCTGAATAGTAAATAGTAAAAAAAAAAGAAAAAAAAGGAGGCGGCGTCCATAAAGGTGGCGGTCAGGGACGAGAAACACTTAATTTTTGTTATTTGGCCCAAGTATTATTATTATTTTTTAATTTATAGCGCATAATTCTACGAATTATAATGCGCTGTATAAGCACTTTCCATTATCAATATTAATATTATACTACGTTTTTAAGCGCTGTATAATGTAATTATAGTCACTGGAAAATATGATTGGATGGTAGATGGCGCTCTATTACGATGATTTTCTTAAGGAGGAATACCGAAGAAGAGGAAATTATACACCCTTTTCAAGCTTAGTGCCTGAAAAACACAACAACGTTTAGTTTATCCAGGGACGTGATAGAGAAGGACTGGAATCAAGCCGCTCTCCTTTGACCCCATGCTTCACGCCGCCGAAAAGTTATGCGCTTATCTGCAACTGTTGACCAGGTGGTAAGATAAAAGAGCGCATGAAATTTCAGGATTTTGAATTCCTACATCAGAAAATGGTATCGCAGCAACTGTTCGCTGTCCCTTTCAATGATTTCTCATCCATTGTTGAATGTGTAAAGAGTAGAACAAGCGAACACAAACTTGTGTAATTTCATCCTTTTTTAACTTCAAAAATATAAAAACACGCGAAAACACGCATTAGCAAACTTAATGTTGTTAAAGATTGTAAATCATGGATTAAATAACGGGACATTAAAACATGCACAAATTAGCGCATTATCCTAAAATATTGAGTTTTTGTCAGGATGTAATTTTTCTTTTACCAACTCTGGCACACAAATTATAGGAAGGACGGAGTACTAAATTTGAAAATTTGTTTGATGCACTTTTCCCAATACAATCCCCAAATAAAATTTTTGATTTACACTGAAATTTTGCCGGTAATTTAATATTTTGTAATAAATGTAAAACTGGTGCCTGGCTTCCGAAAGTCCCCGCAGTGGAAGTTCGGAGCATGGAACTTCAAAGCCAAGTGGAATGTTACACATCCCATTGTTACGCTTTAGAACTCACGAATGAGTTTGAATAAATTACAAGAGTTTCACCTCCTTTCTTTCACCTCCCTGGTTTATCACTTAAGAAGGTTGCGTTTAGGAGAACGACTACTGTGAAAATCGTATTCTAAGCCATGTTTGATTGCAAGTTTCGCGAGAATATTGAGGCCCGATTTGATGACGTCATGGGGTGAAGTAAGTGCAAACGCGGAAGTTTCGCTCGTGAGACAGAGCATATAGCTAACTCTCTCACTGGTCAGGAGCGATTGTCTCGTCGAAATTAGCTCGATGAGAGCGAAATGTTGAATGCTTTACCTCTAATCCCACGACCCATCTGGTCTGAATAACACAAAATATAAGATATTTAATTGCTTACTATTTAGGTTTTTGCGGCCAATTTCGCAATTTTTTCATTCAAATTCATGAACGTGCATTCAAATTCACAAAGAGGTCGCTCGCAGGTGAATTCGGGCATTCAAATTCAAAATCCGAGCAATCAATTTCATTTATGGGCACTCTTATTCATATTCGGTGAAATCAAATTCACGAATGTGCCTACGATTTCCTACTTCGTGCATTCAAATTAACGCGGCGCTCACGACGAGCTTGTTTGGGGCATTCAATTTCATTTTTGGTGATCAATTTCCTACTACGTGCATTCAATTTAGTGTAATATTGAGAGGGATTCCAGATAAGAGGGAAAATTTGATTTCTTTAAATTGATTACTTGGAATTATTGTTAATCACTGTTACACAATGAAATCTCCACAGCTTTGTTAATGTTCTTTGTTTATCTGACAATAATTGTTGCCTTTTGATCATGTATTTGATTATCATATCGCTAATTATATATATACATGAATATCCCGTACTACACCTTTCTTTCAATTTATATTATGTATACATGTTCTCAATAATTGGAAACATTGATAGAGTTTTAGAACACAAAAATAGTGATTTGGAGGTGATGTTCGCTATAGTACTGCGGAAATGCATTTTCCCTCAATTCAAAAAAATAAATAAATTACTTTGAAATGCAACTTTTTAAGACTTTTTCAATGAAATTGTTCTTTTGTGTGATGTATATATACCAGTTATGTGTTTGTGTTCCTCTCTCTCTCTCCCTATCACGCTCTTTCTCTCTCCTTCTCTCTCTCTCTCTCACTCGCGCTCTCTGCCTCTCTCCTCTCTCTCCCTCTCCCACCCTTTCTCTCACTTTCTCTCTCTCTCTCTCTCTCCCATGTCACACTCTCCCCAATCTCTCTCCCTCAACTTTTTCCCTTTTTCTTTTACCAGCCCCCAAATTTTCCTTTATATATATATATATATTTTTTTTTACCTCTGTATTTGTAGCCTAATCAGATATGATAAGCTGAATACCAGTCACCTATGGATCCAAAGACACTTCCTGTAAAGATAACACCCCCACAAAAACAAGTATACTTCACCAATCCTAAGATCAGCATACACAATTTCCCAATACTCAGACATAACACCGAGTCGACCACAAAATAAACAAAACTTTTGACATTTTCTTATCTTAGGCATATCTTGGTATGTGCATTTATTTATTTTGAATATGCCACGAAAAGTGTGATATTTGTACAATATTTGATGAGTTGAAAGGGAAAAAGTTACCGAGTGTCATTTTGGATCCTGTTATATGACACTTCACAAAAAAATTCGACCACAGTTCTTAGGCAGTTTTTGCAGTTTTCATATACACTGTATGCAGCTTTTTTTTTGTATGTGTGTGTGCCATGAGTAACATGGCAAGTTATATAAGCATGTGTTTAACTTTTTGTTAGCCGAGATAGTTTACAGATGATAATGAACAAAGATAATGCAAATGTCTTGATAATGATTATTTACAAACTGAGCAAAAAAAGCTTCTCAAAGACCCCTAAGAAACTAAACGCAATATATTTGTTTGAAATTGAATGCACTTATTTCAAACATGCATGCTCATTCACGAATTTGAATGACCACCGAGGTACCGTAGCCGGCATTAGATGAATTTGAATGCTCTTTGCACGAAATGTACGCTCTTAGTTAACATTTGAATGACCCGATTTAACAATTGATTGCACGGATAGTGAATTTGAATGACGGATTTTGAATTTGAAAGCTGATTCTACGCTGCGAGTACGATTTGCGCGAATTCGAATGCTCGGAATATGAACTTGAATGAAAAAAGTGTGAAATTGGCCGCAAAACCTATACTTTAATCCTTATGTTATTCTTTGTTTTCATCCTTTAGTTATCTTTTCTTTCTGTCTTTCCTTATGTATATCTTTGTTTTTATGCTTCTATCATCTTCTCTTTCTATCTTTCCTCATGTTATTCTTTGTTTTCATCCTTCTATTATTTTCTCTTCCTATCTCTCGTTTTGTATTTCTTTGTTTTTATCCTTCTTTCATCTTCTCTTTCTATCTTTCCTTATGTATTTCTTTGTTTTTGTTATTTTATCATCTTCTCTTTCTATCTTTTCTTATGTTATCCTTCTATCATTTGCTCTTCTATCCTTCCTAATGTATTCTTTTGTTTATCCTTCTATCATCTTCTCTTTCTATCTTTACTTAGGTATTCCTTTGTTTTTATCCTTCTATCATCTTCTCTTTCTATCCTTCCTTATGTTATTCTTTGTTTTAATCCTTCAGGTATCTTCTCTTTCTATCTTTCCTTATGTATTTCTTGTTTTTATCCTTTAATCATCTTCCTTTTCTATCTTTCCTTATGTATTTCCTTGTATTCGTCCTTCTATCATCTTCTCTTCTATTTCTTTATATATTTTTTTTTGTTTTTCTCATGTTATCTTATGATCTTTCTTAATGTTAATCTACATTTTCAACTTCTTTCATCTTCTCTCTCCATCTTTCGCTCTCATCAAGCTAATTTCAGACAATCACTCCGGTGAGCTAGGTAGCTATAGGCTCTGTCTCACGAGCGACACTTCCGCGTTTACACTTACTTGACCCCATGACGTCATCAAATCGGGCCTCAACATTCTCGCGAAAGTTTCGATCAAACATGGCTTAAAATACGATTTTCGAAGCAGCCGTTCTCGTAAACGCAACCTTCTAAAGTGATAAACTAGACGCTGTTGTGTTTTTCATGCACTAAGCTTGAAAAGGGTGTATATTTATTTTTGTTCAGTATTCCCTTTAAGAAGGCAATATTTGTTCAATTACTTACAGTTATTTTAGAAAATTTCTTACAGGTGAAAAATCAAGGCTTTATTCTTGTGTTCGTTTATGGAATTAATTGTTATATCGCATTGATCCTTAAATAAATAATTGCATTGCTTTTTTTAATACAAATATTTCGTTTTCTTTGTGATAAGTATTATGTTCTATCTAAACTTTAACAAAAATTTACTTACTGCGTTGGGAAGTTTGCTGCGTTCGATTCCTTATTCGATTGAGCTCGTAAGCACAATTTTCTTTTTCGGAGAAGCAAACACTTCATGTGCCATTATTTTCGGAAATCTCATGATCAGTGTTCATCACGTTTATTTTCTCCTAATTAGATTTATTATCATTAGTATGACATGTTTTCGGATTTTCAAATATTCATATTTTGGATTTTCACATGTTACGTCACAGTTCCACAGTCCAAATTAAAATTTTGGCTTAACTTACCTTAACACATCTCTATGTCCAAGGTATAAGGTATAAGTATCATATCACATTTTTAGTTAAGTTTCTGATAAAGGTAAACTTATTCTTGAAAAATTCAATAAAACACGCGCTCCCTTTGCATACACAAACATCAAATTGGCACATTTCCATGGAGAGTTTTATTTATTATGGTATTAATCATAACACTCCGTGGAGAAAAAACAAAATCTATATATATCTTCCAGTTCTCAAGTTTGTAGAAATAAGTAAGTGTAAATAATAAATTAGCTTTGGGCCACCCGTGATACCATTCCGTTTCTGATAACAGCCTGAGGAGAGTCTTAATGGTGATATTATTAAGTGATTGTACGAGTATTTGTTTGTTTATTTGTGTGTTTCTTTGGTTGTTATTTGTTTGTGTTGAGTGGTTGGTTGGGCAGATGGTTATTTGTTTGCGTTGATTGTTTAATTAGTTAGATGGTTGATTGATTGTTTGTTTGGTTGGCTGGTTGGTTTGTTGGTTGGTGGATGGGTTGATAGGTGGGGGGTTTGGTTGGTTAAATGGCTGGTTGATTAGTTGGTTGGAAGATTGGTTGTTTGGGTGGTTGGGTGGTGGGTTGGTGGGTGGTGGGTTGGTGGGTGGGTTTTTGGTTGGTTGGTTGATTGGTTGGTGGGTTGGCTGGTTGATTGTTTGTTGGTTGGAAGGTTGGCTGTTTGGGTTGGCTGGTTGGTTGGTTAGTTGTTTGTTTTGTGTTGTTTGTTTGGTTGGTTGGTTAGATGGCTGGTAGGTTAGTTGGTTTCGGTGTGTGGGTTGTTTTGTTAGATGGTTGGTTTGTGGTTGGTTGGTTGGAAGGTTGGCTGTTTAGGTAGTTGGTTGGTTGGCTGGTTGGTTTTGGTTGGTAGTTTGGTTAGTTAGATGGTTGGAGGGTTGGTTTTGGTTCCGAAGCGGAGCTCGGGGGAGGGGGCAAAAGGGCACAGGACACCCCACACTATATAAGTAAAACAAAAGTGCCCCTTTTTCTTTATAATATGTGCTCCTTTCCATTATCAAATTCGATTCAATTCAATTCAATTCAATTTAATTTATTCAAGTCCATTTAAAAAAGTACATCGAAAACACATTGTACATCGAGAACATAATTACATGTAGGATACACAGTATAGCATACATTGAACTTTAAACACAAAATTAAAAAGAGAAGTTAAGAGTAAAAAATGAACATGTTTGCAGCACAGAAATAGATAATGAACATGAAATGGGAAACTGCAAAAGAACCAAATAAAGGTTCTTTCGAGGCAGTCCCCAGCCTAATAAAATACTTAAGTTTGTACTTATAAAGACTTAGAAAATCATATTGACATTATGGCATAAAAGTTATAACAGTTATAAAAGTTGGAATGGATTAATTATTTTGTAGAGTCCCTTTTAGGTTTGAGAAATGCCCCTTTTCACCTCTGATAACTGCCCCTTTTATTTTGACAAGTGCCCCCTTTACTTTGACAAGTGCCTCTTCCCCCATCTCATAAGTGCACCTTTTTACCTTTCAAAAGTGCCTCTATTCAAATCTGATGGGTGCCCCTTTTACTTTGACAAGTGCCCCTTTTCCTTTGTAATAAATACCCCTTTACCCTTCTTATAAGTACATCTTTCCCCGTTTAATAAGTGCCTATTTTCATATTTAATTAGTGCCCTTTCTTAGGTATGAGAATGGCCCCCTTTCACTTCTGGTAACTGCCCTGTTTATTTTGACAAGTCCCCCTTTTCGTGTGTAATAAATGCTCCTTTCAAACATGAAAGTTCCCCGAGTTACTTTTGATAAGTCTCACTTTTTCTTTCTATATAACTGCCCTTTGATAAGTGCCCTTTTATCTTTATTTCCCATTGTCGCTTACAAAATGTATGCTTTTGTGGCCATACGAAATAGCCATATCTAGTTTCAGAGAATCGGAGCAGCTTTGTGTAGTAACAGAACCCTAATTCTACCACCACGAAGAAAGGCAGTAGCTGGGGAGGCAGAAGGCACAATGCCCAAAATCTTAAAAGAACGAACTGTGCCCCTTTAAGAATATAATCGTGCTCGTTTTCAATGCTATAAGATGTCATTTTAGTATAAGAAGTGTGCACTTTGACACTAAACGTTTCCCCCTTTAACTACGATGACATATTCTCATCAACAGCTAAAATAACCATCTTGCGACTTCTCATCTTAAACCCTTGCCCTTTTGACTTTCACAGAATACCAAGCTAATCAATTGCCCTTCTTTCAAGACATAACTACCATACGACCTATGACAACATGTTTTTATCACCACTCATCAAAACTTTGATTTATCATAGCCTAATTTAAAGCGACAGCGAGCAAATTTTTTCGAATTTCCCCAAAACTTGCTTGCTACGCTCGCTTGCATTTATAGTAGACCTATCTCATTAAGTAAAAAAAATTAAAGGACTTATTCCTTTTTCCTTATAAGATTGTACTTAAAACACCTCAGGATTTGTGATTTCATCTAAATAATAAGATCTAATCGGTCACAGTGCGGCCTCACAAATCTTTAAAATAGATTTTCAGACAAGCACGCACAGCTGCAAAATATGGTGCTGAAGCACGTAAAGAGAAAATGTTGAAGATCATCCCTGATACAATGTAGGGGTATATAACAATGTCTTGTAGGTGACCCTTTTTTCTCACAAAATGCCCTTTTTTGTTGGTGCACATCCACTTTGAAAGAAGCCGCCCCTGTTTCGGTTGTTAGTTGGTTGGTTGGTAGGTTGATTAAATGGTTGGTTTTGGTTGGTAGGTTGGTATGTAAGTTAGTTGCTTCCTTGCTTGCTCGCTCGGCTAGTTGCCTGGTCTCAATGAATTCATTATAAAAAGGCGACGTGGGTAGGACTTTTCATTCTATACAACTGGCTAAGTGATGGAGATACATGTATCTACGTATCCTACGAAACTTAACTTTATTCATACATGTTTTAATCTGAATATAAATATATGCTGATGGAGGAGGTCATTTCTACTTTTCACAAGTTTAATCAATCATAATGTCATTGTATTATTCTTGCAATGTTAAATTTTATTTACAATGAACGGTTGCTTTGGATATTTAAGAATTCAAAAATCTGAGGAAAATTGGAACGCTTTAATAAAACCATTCAAATTTACGTCTGGTTGAATATATATCGTTGCTTCTCAAAAAAAAAATCAATTATTTCTGTAATCAAATGACCAAATTGGGGATAAAAACGAGATAAGGACCTGTTTAACTACTCTGCTCCCCATTAATGAGTGGTTTTAATTTCACTCTAGGGGAGATACATCCGGAATGTTCTGGAAATAGCAGAAAATCTTTTTCTTGTTCTTTTTAGAAAACATATGCAGCATTATTTTTTATTGGATATATTAAACTTTTGTTTTAGGTATAACTTGTTTGCACATAAAGGATAGAATGAGTCGTCACTTTGCCTAAAACTTAGTGTTCTTACGCTTATGTCTCCTAAACATTCAGTTCGTGTGTTTCGCATGATTCGGTTTCAAACGGCCTTACTCTCTATCTCTCTTTCTCTCTCTCTCTCTCACACACTCACTTTCGCGCTCGCAAATAAGTTGTGATAACTAAGAAAGTGATACCTGCATGATAGACCAAAAGTAACGAATGGTTTATGTTGTCTGAATAGATGTAAACGTCATTAATTTAATTTAACACAGTAATATTAATAGTAAAACAATGAGGCATAATTAGTACATGAAAGAAATCGTAACGTTCATATTAGTAGTTTTGTGCACAGAGAGAATGTGTGCTTGCCAAAGAAAGGGGAAAATATGGTGCATGTATAAAATGAGGAAAAATATATTTACAAACAAATGGGATGTTAGATAAAAGGGAATCAAAGAATTATAGGGATATAAGGGGCAAGTAGACCGAATGATGCCTAAAGAGTGCTGCAAGCAGATCCCCTGGAAACAAATCATACCCGAATTGTTTATTCCGAAATAAACAAGCGGATAGGTGTATACTTTTTCAATACTTTGTTCAAAATGGGTTCTAATCGTCGAAAAGGATATGTTTTGGTGAAAGGAAATACCCGGTAATTTAATGAATACATAAACACTGCGGGTAACAAGACTGAAATATGATAAAAGCTAGACGACTAGAGACACTAACCGTCTTCATCGAATCTCTTTGAATTTTGTCATTGATCTTGTCGAAGTGAGTATCGAATCATCTCTTCAGAGATTACACTCCTGTTTCACCAAGGTTGGAGGCTCTTTGTTACATGCACTCGAGGGAGATGTCGTAAGCATTGTTCATCCATTATCCACCCTAACCACTTTCAGTGGGATCTCTCTTTTTTTGGTCAGGAAAAGGCTTCTTTTAAATTAAACTGTACGCTTAAAACTGCAATAATCAGATAGTCAGAGCAAATGCAACGTAGATTGTCAAACTAAACTTGACTCAGTTCCATAAGCTTAAATAGGCTGATATCACCCAATGCAGGTAATATCAACGCTGTATGTCTCTTCAAATACTGTATTTAAGTATATTTCAGGGGGCAATGTGGTGTACTAGTCAAAGAAAACTGGTGGTACCTCCACAACTATTAGGTGTATCATCATTATCATCATCATCATCATCATCATCATCATCATCATCATCAGTATCACTATCATCATCATCATCATCATCATCATCATCAGTCTCAATAACATCGTCATCATCTTCATCATGGTTATAAAAAAAAACACCGACATTTATACCATGGGCATCTCCATCGCAGGGGATGCTTAAGTTGGCGTATACAATATGCCCTCGCTTTAGCCAAGCTGCCCTAAGCCGCTGAACATGCTAAAAGCATAACTTTCGTACCATTAACCCATTTTCTACAACTGGGTTAAGATTGCCAGATTTAGATTGATGTCTTGCCGAAGGACATTGCTATTGTGGCTGGTACTCGAACCGTGTGATCAATAGGACATGCGGCCCATGAAGAAGAAAAACAAAATCTAAATTGCGCATGTTTTTCCCCAAAAAAAATTATGATATAAAATGAAGAAGAAAAAAAAACATATACACTCTGTACGTATATTTTTCACATGTTTCAGTTCCACCTAATTCATCCATTTTCGCCTGAGCAGTATCAGTTTTATCACTGTGTGGAATTACAGGGTAGTGAACTCTTCAACTATCTGCCATTAATAGTGAATTTCTCAGAAAATGCATTAGTAGAGGTGTGAGATATATCCGGTGAACGAACTACACACGCGCACATGCTCACGCACAGGCACAAGTTAACGCACATACCCACACATTGTGTTGAAAGTATTTCGGCGTTTTCGCAATGGTTGTAAAAAGGACATGGAAATCATTTCATATATTGATACAAATATAAGAAAGAGGTTTAAACTAGAAACATACAAATGCACCAATAGCAGCACTTTCCTGAAATTCCGTATATAATCGAGTGAAAAGTAAACGTGTAAGGTTGAATATCGTATTTCTTAGGGATGGACAAATGTCAGAAGAACATCCTAACATCCTATCGGGTTAAATGTTTCCGTAATATGACGATTCCATATTGAACATTTGTTTCCCCACTGTATTCCTGATCAAGGAGTTATGAATGTAACTCCTTGTCCTCAATAAAACCGCATGTAGAATTTGTTTTGAATATATTTTAGATTTAAAGATGCGGGAGATGAAGAAAATATTAAAGACCAAATCCTACGTTGTAGATCATTCTAAACTCTGAATAATGAAATTTAAAAAATAAACCCAATTGTAGTGCATTCATGACTCAAAATAGAAATCCAACAATTATTTTCGAAGCTTTTAACTTGAAATTGCGTCCGAATAAACAAATATAAAAAAATAACACGATAGAAACTACTTTCGAAAAATCAACCTAGGGCAACTCCAGTAGCATTGTGCATCACCTATTGAAATATGCGAACATGACAATGACGTATATATATATAACTACTTCTATTTCTAGAATATTGGTTTACTATACAAAATGAAAATATATATCCCATGTAACACTTTTTTTCTGCTTTATAATTCATTGATACTACCATATATAACATATTGTAATTAGTGTAGGCAAACAGCGCCAAAACCAAAATCAAATATACTTACTTATTACAAAAGTAAGCCCTTCGCGCATGCACTGGTTCACCATATTTTTCACACACAAATCCATCATTTTACAAATTAAAAATCCTAACATTCTTTGACGTAAAATCAATACAAAGTTTACTGTTTGTGTTTCAATATTTAAATAATAATCATTTAAAGCCATATATATACATAGTTCTAGGACAATTACCCCCTGGGCAATCACCCCCCGGAAAATTACCCCCCGGAAAACTACCCCCAAGGACAATTACCCGCCGGAAAATTACCCCGGAAAATTACCCCCGAGGACAATAACCCCTAAGGACAATTACCCCGGAAATTTACCCCGGAGAATTACCCCCGAGGAAAATTACCCCCGAGGACAACTACCCCCAAGGACAATTACCCCCAAGGACAATTACCCCGGAAAACTACCCCCGAGGACAACTACCCCCGAGGACGGTTACCCCCGAGGACAACTACCCCCGAGGACAATTACCCCCAAGGACAATTACCCCCGGAAAACTACCCCTGAGGAATTACCCCGAGGACAATCACCCGCCCCCATGGATAACTACGCCTGAGGACAACTACCCCCGAGGACAATCAGGATTCCATAGCAAAAGACGATTTGACACATTGAGAGATGCTGTGAAGGCTACGAGCCCATAAAATCCCATGCATGAACCCACATTCGTTCAAATACTTGCGCGTGATGTTCCTCATTACTACACATTTTCTTTAACTATAATGTATGCAACACCACTGTGGTTGCTGTTTTCTACGAAGGATTTCTCTTGAGCAGCGTTATTTCAAATTTTTGTTAGACACAGTGCCCTCTTAAGAAATGAAAAGTTTCGCCCAATCTTAAATTCTTCACAAACTATTTATGTTGCATCACTCTGGCACTCGTCAAGAGCTATGTACACACGTATGGGCACATTTGTTTCTTGATTTAGTGAACGAGCAAGAAAAAAGGACAAGACATTTCCAAAATGGTAAAACATAATGTTGTAATCAACACACTAGAAAAGATTTAAGGTATGCGGGCGCCTTATCGCAGAATGTACACGAATATAAAGTGATATATTCTGTCATGACCTTGATACACGAATATGAGGATATTCGGGCCTCTCGTTGCCTTGATTTATCATGTTTATAATTGTAATGAGTGTGGTAACAATGAAATGCCGAAATAAAAGATATATATTCGCAAAATATTGTCAGCGAGCGAGGAAGAAAGACATTTTATTATTTGTTTACATTTTATTTTCTCATGAAAAAAAATACTCTACCCGTTTCTGATATTTGTTTTTCACAAAATCAACGTTTGCCAAAAATGTTGTAATGTAACTAACATTCTCTTGCGGCACCCCAGTTGAAAAAAAACGCTGCTCTGGAATTACAAAATCATTGAGATGAATGTACCAAAGTGCAGATACTTATTTTCTTTTAATATGGCACCGTACATACCATATATTTAACTTGAAGGCAATTTTTATTTCAAAATAAATTACAGTACAAGAAAACATATTTTAGTTCACCATGCAAACATATATATATATATATTACATTACATTTATAAACATGAAGAGAACCTTTATTTTGGAATAGATCGTGGATGAGGGTCCATTATGCATACAAAGACAAATATACGATCAGCTGATGAGAAAAGTTACAGAGGATGTTCACCCAGACGTAGGAAAAGCATGTTGTTATACATTTTTAAATTATGAATTTATAATTCATAAGTTCTCATTTCACAATTTCAGATTAATCTGTTTTTTCTCCAAATGTATATGTATTTATTCCATAGGTTTATTACTACCGTCTTTTGAGGGATCCACATTCTACAAATCCCGCTTCTCAGTAGATCCCTCAATTTTCACAGTTTTTACTTTTAAACAAACGAAACATCACTTACAGCACATGTATACATTCTTTTGTAATTTAATTAATGATTTGCAAAATGATTTCTGTAATTGATTTCTTGTCATAATTGTTTATATTGATAGTTCTGTTGGAAGTGAAAATAAAACTGAAAATTGAAACACTGTTTGAAATGCTATTAAAGTTATTCACTTGTAAAGCGGTAAATTGTTGGTCCATGTAATTGGCATCTAATTTAAACTCGGCATGTAATAGAAAATGTAAATAGTTAAAATATTGCATCTTGTATGTCGATTTACCTCCGCAACATTTTAAGTTCAATACCTTTTCTTTTATATAAAGAATGATGACAAAACAAGAATAGGATTTTCACCACATTAACTCGTACACTAGAGAACCATAAACAGCTATACAAAAAATAAATTTTAAGCACAGTCTAAGTAGACATATTCCTTTGCTTCCAGAATTCATGAAAAGTCAAAGTTTTAGGAGACTTGGAGGCCACACTGAATAACGTCAAACAAAGCTGGCAAGAAGCGAACATCGTCACTAATGCTTAAGCGTCCCTTCGATTTTTAATCTCTGTTAAACTCGTTAAGAACAACAGCTTGCCAATTTCATACGGTTCATAGAATTACCATGACCACGTTTCAGGGGGAAAATAAAGTAAAAATGCGTGCTTTAACCTTTTCTGAGATGGAGGTAGTGGATGTTTCTAGCTTTCATATGGCCTAGAGTTTGAAAAAGTTTCACCAATTAAAAATTAGAAAATTATGATTTGTTGAAGGTGCAAACACAAATATGCAACTCCGTGACGTGTCTTGTGAGCTCCCCGCCTATTTGCCCTGTGCTAGAAAACTTTTAAAAATCTGTATTCTTCCTTAACAAATTTTCTCACATACATTCACCCAAAATATAATTAAATATAATTATTGCAAATATGTTCATACACAACCCCTGTACGAAACAAATCTATGCCGTCATAAATAACTAAGAAAATGAAAGTTCATGACATTTTCTCTAAATAGCAATTTGAAGCGGAGCTCGCATTATACGTCACAGTGTTGCAAATTCCTGGGTGTGATTGTCCTCGGGGTAATGGTGTTTCGAGGGGGGTAATTGTCCTGGGGAAGTTGTCCTCGGGGGTAGTTTTCCGGGGTAGTTGTCCTTGGGGGTAATTGTCCTGGGGGTAGTTGTCCTCGGGGTAATTGTCCTCGGGGGTAGTTGTCCTCGGGGGTAGTTTTCCAGGGGTAGTTGTCCTCGGGGGTAATTCTCCGGGGTAATTTTCCGGGGTAATTGTCCTTGGGGGTAATTGTCCTCGGGGGTAATTCTCCGGGGTAATTTTCCGGGGTAATTGTCCTTGGGGGTAATTGTCCTCGGGGTAATTCTCCGGGGGGTAAATTTCCAGGGGGTAATTGTCCTTGGGGGGTAGTTTTCCGGGGGGTAATTTTCCGGGGTGATTGCCCAGGGGGTAATTTTCCTGATACGATACAAAAAAGATGTTACTATCAGTGTATGATATTTTAAGGTAAAATTTCTGTGTCAACCTTTCAGTCTATGACATAATAGTTTTTCATCCCTTGATAGATTTCTTTCATTACAATAATCATGATCATTATCATCATCATCATCATCAACATCATCATCACTATCCTTATATTTTTACATATGTTTTCAATTATTTGAAAAAAGTTTCGATTGTGTTTAATCATTAGCTGTCAAAAATAAATTTTGGTGGTTATCAATGCACTTTAGAAAGACGACGGGCAGCAATATAAAAGACGTAAATAGTGTCATGATGAAATTGAAAAGGAGGCAGAAAGGGCAAGAAGGAAAAGAAATATAGAGAGATACAAAAATAAATTAAAACCAAGAAGAGAAAAGGGTCGTGAAGTAGGAAAGCAGGTAGAAGGTTATCTTGATTAAAGTTAACGCCTCATCAATATTCAAAAACACGCGAAGGCACAATGAAAGATTCACAACATGCCTTTTCGGAGGAAATTTGAAATTACAAATCAAATGACCAAAATGCAAACTTTACTTGGAAGGATGAGTCAAAAGTAGCGAATTGATAATGTATACATCGACGGGGAGATGGGTTGGAAGAGGAGGTTAAATCCTTGTTAAGGTGAAAAACAATTTGGGAGCGGTCTCTTTCTTTTTCGGTCGGATTGGAAGAAAATCAGAAGTTTCCTCTGAAAAGGATTGCTTTTCGAATGCCCTCTTATTCGAAATATAATAAGAAATAGCTGAAATGTTTGGACCAAAATTCATGCCTGCCTCATAGGTATGTAGTCTCATACACATATTTCTGTGTGTAGTGTATGTGACTTTCAGCAAGACCGAGTCAATTTCTCATCATTTCGATGATTTCAAAGCCTTCCAGTATACATTATATTCTTATGTACTACATAATAAACTTTTTTCAATTTGTTTTCAGACAGGTAATTTCACAATGGAATCGCATAACCAGAAATCAACTTCATCTTTAAGATGTCGGTTTTGCCTGTCACCTTTTGGGGTATCACATTGCACGTACAGAAAGAGCAGCAAACGGTTTGAGTTAAGTCGCGTTATGATGATATATAAATGCGTTCATAACTTAGCACCTTCTTACATTCAGGTAGGCTTAATCAATCCTATAATGATGTACATGAGCATGATACAAGGCAAATAGACAGTGGATGTTTACGTATGCCCAGATTTCACACTGATTGTTATAAGTGTAGCCCAATTGTGTCTTCTATATTTGAATGAAATAAGCTAGACAATTCGATGAGAACGGCTTCTTCTGTCAATTCATTTAAGAGATTGTTTAAACAAAGTTGTAAGTTGTGAATAGCTCAGCCAAACATACACTACGTGCATGTTCTGTAATATTAACATGATTTATTCACATAATTGCGACTTAATCAATATTTTTCGGTTCTAGGACACGTACCCCCTGGACATCCACCCCCGGATAAGTACCCCCAGTCAACTACCCCCTAGGACAACTACCCTCTAGGACAACTACCCCCTAGGGCAATCAACCTCTAGGACGACTACCCCGGGACAACTACCCCCGGACAACTACCCCCAGAAAACCACCTTCTAGGACAACTACCCCCTAGGACAACTACCCCCGGACAACTACCCCCTAGGACAACTCCCCCCGGACATCTACCCCCGGACAACTAACCCCAGACAACTACCCCCTACGACAACCATCCTCTCGGACAACTATCCTAGGGGGTAGTTGTCCGGGGTTAGTTGTCCTAGGGGGTAGTTGTCCTAGGAGGTAGTCGTTCTAGGGGGTAGTTTACAGGGGGTGGCTATCCAGGGGTGGATGTCCAGGGGGTAGGTGTCCGGATACGATATTTTTCTATTGACATTACAGTTGAACTAGGTTAATGATATATAATTTTTTTGCAAACGAGTATTCGTTTGTGCCACGTCTATTATTGCTGTGTTATATCTTTCTAAATGTACTATGGAATTTTATTTTAACTGTATAAACGTTATGCTTTTTGATGTAAATATGTTCATGTTTATTCAGGGCCCATGGAAGACCACTACTTATTAGTGAATGGGCTACCCTGACAAAAGATTAGAAATAAATAAATAAATAAATAAAGAATGTCCTCATCCTCCGACTTCGAGGAGCATGGGGATGACCACTCCGTGACCGCATTGCCACGTATCCGTGGCATTTTCTTAGAAATTGGGCAGTTGGATGCGAGGTGGCTGTCGAGTGACTGGAGGAGCAGTCACACCTATAAAATAAAACCCGATCAACATAGTGAGTATATTTGGGCTTATTTTGATACCGTTGCAACGGTAAGTCACGTATGCAGGCGTTCTGGGAATGGAGGACATCATCAGAAAATCTCTCGAGAAAGCCGTTCTTTATTGTTATAAGATAAGAAAAAAACCTGACCCTTCGGTGGGTCTTACCATTTGAAAGAAGTGTTTATAGCTTATAAACAGAATCAAGCATTGCCCACAAATATGTAAATAAAAATGGTAACGAGGTAACAAAAACAAGCTATTGGTATGAGTATTAATAAAAACCCATGTCCTCGAAAACTCGTTTCACATTTGTACTTTTATACAGGTTAATAAATTCGTATACGTTGTCGGTGTAAAATATCCCAACTTCCTGCTCAGATTGTTTGTATGCATGTGTCTGCGACCCCGTTCATTCACCAGCTATAAATCACTATAAACCACAACAAAAATGAATCACGCTAGATGAAACCTCAATCTATCGTCACTGGAGAGAGAGGATCTCGAAAGTCATTCGATTTCTCCCCAAAATATCTCATTTTCCAAATAAAAGGCTACCGTCACGGGAGTCTATCTCCTTTCTTCGCGACGTGCTGAGAGATTGATCATGGTGAACTTGGGAAGCCGACTAGACTGGAGTGCTACATCGGAAGTAGCGCAAAGTCTCACCCACGTGGCGTCCTTCTTTGTAAGAATTATGTAGGTTCCTCATCTGACCCCATTGTGACCGGACAAAGACATATGTAGAGATGTTGAAATGTGAAAAGTTAATTTGTACTATATGAGGAGCCGCTGAGTGTTGAGTATCCTGAGGTTACAAGAAGAAAACGGGGGTGCGATTTCGATGAAGCTTGAAAGACGCCATTGCCTGGAATCCATTTGTTGAAGTATGATGTTAATTATACCCAACATACTTTTCCCTTGTCAATAAAGGCTTTGGCGGTTGGGGTGAAAAGAATGATGTATTTTATGTATATATGTCTTTTATTCATAACTATATTTTCTTCTGCTTCATGTACATGTATCGATGTATATAGTTGAAATGAAATATGACTTCCATTGCATGTTTATGATATTCAACTACAAATTTGAAACTATTAAGACTAGACAAGAAATGAATGAAGTCACTATAAATTTCGCGAACAATTAGTCCATTAGGCCTATTCAATTCTGATAATGACGAAAACTAAAAACCTCTCGGATTCAAACCAAAGTCACACTGAATAAATGAATCTATCAAAGGAATCCTGAATGAAAAAGAAACGAAATGGGAGGAAACACTGTGGAAGCTGTATCTACCGCATGGTATACATGCTCAGTCTTGTGCAATAATATTGGTAAAGTTCTCTACAATGCGCAATTCGACCCTGAAGTGCACCTTTCTAATCTTTGTGGTGAATAACCTTATCCAGACATCATCATGTTCGATCGCCATGCTCCCTTACATGTCGTCACACAGGCATGATGAGAAATGTCCCTCCCTTGTCCTACGCCCCCATCCAACACCCCAACCACCCACCCACCCACCGGCCGTCCCGTCCTCCCCATTGCATTATGAGGATGAAATGATGTTTTCGAAGCATGATGATTGGTAAGAGTTGAGCTGTGAACTCCGGTAAAAGAATGGATTTAGATATAAATAGATTTTTCTTTGTGCTATTCTATTTTCTGGTTAACTACTGCTCCCCATTAGCACTCCGTAGTGCATTGGCCTCTATCAGGATGTAAAATGCGTGTTCACGAGAGTTCGCTGAAATCTTGCCATTTTATTGCCACAATACAGTTCTTTTTATACAGCTCACTTCATTTTAATATCATTTATTTCCATCAAAATCCAAATACAAAGAATACATTTGTTATTATTCGTGCAAATGGGATTTGTTTATTGCATGGTACAATATAAATGATAGTAGTAATAGTAAAAAAAATTATGAAAACGTAGTATAACACGATATGAAAATGCATGCTTTGTAGAATGAATGACAAGAAACATAATGTAAAACGTATAATGGGAAAGAGTGATCCGCTAAAAAGGAAAGCTTTTAAAACGTGAACGTCTTGATGAAACAAAATATACAATTTACAATTTCGATTTGAGAACAAACACACGCATCACAGACACTCATCAAGATACAGGCGCACGCATTCACACATAAACACATGCGCACATGCACGCTCACGCACACACTAGAAACACACAAACACACACACGCATGCATGCACACGATGAAGCATAGTACACTTGTATTTACATGTACGTGTGTGCGGACACTATACAATACAAGTTCCTAAACACAACGTCTTTAAATTGTCAAGGAAGACTAAAAACAGTACAATGAGGTACGTGTACCAGAAAGAAACAGAGACAAATTAGAGAAAACAGAGAAAAATCAGAGAGATAATTTGGCCAACAATATGTCATGCTTGATAGTTTCAAAGGCCTTGGAGAAGTCCAGGAAGATACCTACCGTATGAAAAATCTTATCAAGCGTACGAATTACTTTCTCAACAAAAGTGAGTATTGCATGCGCTGTACCTTGCTTCTCCCGAAATCAAAATTGAAAAATAGAGAATATATCATTAATGTTGAAGAAGTTAACTTTTCTAATATATATAATTCTTTCAAGGATTGTAGATATGGTTGTTAGCAACGAAATTGGCCTATAATAGTTGACGTCACATTTGTCTCCATATGTAGGGGAGTGACCTTGGCTATTTTCATTTTATTCGGCACGAGGCCACATGTAACTTGTAAGAGACAGGTTCACAATGTGCACCAAGGAATCAACAACATGGGAATGATACTTTTCAACAAATGATTATCAATTACATCGTGGCCTGGACTTTTTTTTGTCTTTTAAAATTCGATACACTGTCAATTATTTCGTTCCTGTGAGTTGGGGCAAGATATATGAAATTGGAATTAGGTACATTCAGAAATTCATTAAATTGTTTTTCAGATGGCGGAACGTTTTGCGAAAGATTTTTCTGATTGAAGAAAAATGATTATTAAAAATTGCAGCTATGCCAGCAGGGTCATTACTCGAGACATTGCCCCATTTTATTTGGGAGGTATTCCGAAACATTTTTTGCTTGGTGTATTCATGGCCTTTTTAATTTTCTTCTATGTATTTTAATGTCGTGTTTATATATGTTCAGCTGGTTCGTATAATAATTTTTCTTTTGTATGCGTAAGATTTGTGTTAGGGTATTCTTGTAAGAAACATATTTTAATCTAGATTTTTCAGTAGGTTTGGCTTTGTACTTGTCAAATAAATTGTTTTTCCTGTTTATAGATCTCAACAGAGATTTTGATATTCAAGGAAGCCTCGAAGTTCTTTTGTAGTTATTTTTAATCTTCCGCATAGGAATATGAGTATTCAATTTAGATTTAATGGTATTTATAATGTTATCAAATGAGGAATTGCCATCATGAGTGTTGTTTACAAAAGACTTATCAATTTCATTGATTTTTTAAAAACTTGTTAAGTTTTCTGTCGTCTTTTTAGATTACAATTGTTGTTTTTAGTCATAAATTTTAAAGAGATTTGTGCAAATATAGGGTAGTGATCAGAGATGTTTGATAAGACAATGCCAGATTCTGGAAGCGGCATAATTTTACAAAAAATGTTGTCAAATAGAGTGGCTATTTGATCAGCAACGCGAGTTGGCTTAGAAATTAGTGGCAAGAAAGAGGCTGACACAAGTATTTCTATAAACTCTTGAGACGTATTCTGAGAATTACATTTCATTAGATCAATATTAAAGTCCCCCGTTAAAAAAGGGGTCTTTATTGGCAAAGAGTGGATTTTGTACTAAGCTTTGTAAATATGCCATAAAATCATTCAAATTAGACTTAGGGGGTCTATATATATGTCACCAATTAAAATATTTTTACCATTAGGGTTTATCAATTCTACAAAAAGTGATTCAACAAAATCGTTTATACAATTAAGCTGTTCATGATCTATATACTCATATTTTCTCAGTACGTACATTCCAACCCCTCCATCAGGTCTATCTTGTCTATTATTAACTACCAGGTCAAATCCAGGAAGGGCAAATGATTGGCTAGTGTCAGTTGATAACCAGGTTGCAGTTAATCCGGATTTTCTAATGATATTCGCAAGTTATCGAAATTTGTATTAATAATCTGATATTCATGTGTAATAACAAAAAGGTATCATCTATCGTATTCACAATACAATGTCTATATTGGTTTTCTGTAAAATAAACACACGTGGGACTCTGGACAGGATCATTGGAGTCAAAATTATAATTAAATTCTTGAGCTGACTGAGTATATTTATTAGATATATAATCTTCATACGAACTAGGATTATCATCTGCCTCGTTGCTTGTGGAACTAGACCTCAAGGTATAAAAAAGTCATCGTTATTTAAGGAATTGAAAACAGAATTAGTTGTATCAGACATTTAAATAGTTAAAGAAACTATTAGGAACTAGACATGCTTGGCACTCTGATGATAAAGAGCTGTGGAAAAAATATAGATATAAAGTTATAGATGCAATAATATAGGCTAAGGACTCATTTTATAATAGAAGAATTCATACACGTAAAATAAATAATCCTGCTGATTGGTATCTTCATATAAAACTCATTACTCAAGGACCTCGAGATCAACTATCCATCGACATACCAGGTATTGCAGCTGATCAGCCTGAACATTTTAAGGAAGCAGCCGATGGCATTAACAATAAGTTTTTATTCGTGGCAGCAGATCTCTCGAAACTTGATCAAACAAAGTTACCAGCATATTTACCTTCACCTGTAATAGAATCGAAAGACGTGTACGATTTCTTACGTAAGCTCAATTTACAAAAATCGACTATTTTAGGCGACTTAACTGTTCGAATATTACGTGAATTTGCTTAGGAGTTATCTTATCCATTATGTTATATTCTTAATTTTGCATTTAAACAAGGGTTTTTTCCACAAGTATGGAAGTATGCTGAGATAATACCAGTACCCAAATCATATCCACCAACTCTTCTTGAATTACGACCCATAGACTAGCCCTAACTTCTTACTTTGCTAAAATAGCTGATTCTTTCATTACTAAGTGGTTGTGGGAGGATATTGGTGATGTGATTGATAAAAACCAGTATGGAAATCGTCGTGGCCTTTCAACTTGCCATTATTTAATTGAAATATTACATAATTTATAGAAAAATGCAGATAAACAAAAAACAATTTCAACCATAGTTTAAACCGATTTTTCTAAAGCGTTTGACCGGATTGATCATAATATTTTAATTAGTAAACTTGTTAAATTGGGTGTACGACCATGTGTCATTTCGTTAATAGTATATTTTTTAGAATGCCGCCAACAGGTAGTAAGGCATAGAGGTCATATTTCAAATGTAAAAATTAACAATGTAGGAGTCCCTCAAGGTACCAAGTTGGGGCCTATATTATTTTTAATTATGCTTAATGATGCAAGTCATGATTGTTTACTTCCTTTTTATAAGTATGTAGATGATTTAACTATAGTAGAAAGCCGGACTTGTACACAAATATCAAAATTGCAATCGGAATTATTGTTATTAGAAATTTTGATATTTGTGTACAAGTCCGGCTTTCAATAATATGAAACCTAACCCAACTAAATGCATTGTTATGACGGTCTCTTTTATGAAAAATCAAACTCACCAACTGTTGTATATTGATGGGACACTTTTAAATGAAGAAAATGTAATTAAAGTTCTTAATTAACATTTGAAGAACGTAGGAATAAACTTTGATTTCGCCATTAACTTAGAATAGCATGAAATTGTGTTCTTTATGGCTACCAAGTCAAAGAATTGTTAATTATAATTTACGAAATGTTCAGAAATATTTACAATTTAATTTTAAAACCAATCGATTTAAAAATAGCCCTATTCCCTATTTTGTTCGCATCTTAAATGATTATTATTCATAAAAGTAGCTTGCATGCATGTTGTATATTTTATGATGTTTAATGATGCTGCCTATTATACGTATGAATGTATCTAGTATACTTATCCTTTTATATGTAATTTATATTTCATGTTTACATGTATAATGCTGTATTTTAACCATTATGATGTATTTTACCTTGTAAATGACCATGCAATTCAGCTTCGGCTGCAAGAACGTCATTTTGAATAAACCCTTATTGAATTGAATGAATGAATTCAGTGTGGGCTTAAAGACAGCAGCCGCATGAAAAATATACAACCCCAAAAGGAAACACGGAGGAAGAGAAACAGAGAGACATATATATATATATATACACAAACATGAAACACGGACAGGACGGGGAAGAGAACGTACAACAAAATAGAGAGATTACAGCACGGTAAACATGGGTACACAATGTCTTGCTTTGAGTCTTCGATGAGAATTTGGCGGTACAACAGAACGGTAACAAAAGAGGTTGTTGAGAAGAAGGCATGACATGTAAAAGAGGAGCTCCCACTGTTAATTAGCCAGCAAGACAGGTCAGTTACCAGTTAAAGAAAAAGGTATAACAAATAAGAAAGAAGAGCATGTAAGAAGCAGGCAAACAAACAGCTCGCCACCCACTAGGCATTCGGGCAAAACTCCCGTGTATTCAAAACAGATTAACAGTCCTGACTCGTCAAGTCAAAATGGAACTACAACCCAGCTCCATCATCTATCCCCTAATCTTATTAATTCGTTTGAAGAAAAAAAAAATCCGACACGCGAACTCTGTCAACAAACCACCCATGAAATAGGCCAATTTCGTAATGTAATCAAATTTAATGCACAAATCTTTGTTAAGTGCTCGTTACAAATTATAGTATATCAATAGTCAGAATGCAATTTGAATAAATAACATGTTGATAAGTAGGACAAGCTATAATGTTTTTCCTACCTAGCAACAATTAATGTATATATGCTATACGCATTCTGACTATTGAAATACTATTATTCAAAACAGGTGATTGAAATAATTTGTAATATGGCACCTAACAAAGATTTGTGCATTAAATTTGATTACATTACGAAAATGGTATATTAGGCTTGTATATATATATAGGTTTGTCAGTCTTTATAAATATCCTAATCTAATTCAATCTCTTGATAAAAGAAAAAGAAGAAGAAAAAAAGTCTGGCACGCGAGTTTGATTTAGAACTGGTTTTAAGTGGAATAAAATGATTGACTGCAAAGCTACATACTGTTACTACGAATAATGCGAACAATCAGCGGAGAGTTACTTGAAATTCTATTCAAGGTTCAGAGAAATAAGTATCATGAATAAATTAAGAGTAAGCTTTTTGCACCTGCTAGACATGGCTGCATAGTTCTCAAGATTTTCTATTATATAAGGCGGATGTAGACATGTAGATGAAGACATTTAGGTTAGAGAAGATCATTGTCTACAGTGATTTCCCAGACGTAATGAATAATGTTTAAGACAGAACAGTCTACCTCTGAGACTGGGTCTGGGTCAATAATTTGGGGCGCAACCCATCGGGTCATCAAGCTTTTATGTAGGCCTACAGCCTGGAATTTAAGGTGAATAGATATTAATACTTTCATCTGTTCACTAAAACTGATGAGAGACAATACCAATATAAATAGTTAACGAAAAGCAGTTATTACATTCTTTCCTGGGTTATAAAGGTAAACTAAGGAGAGGCCCAATTTGAGTAGTGACACACAATATTAGCAAGGGACACGTATCCGACTCCAGTTCACGGTTTTGTTTGGAGTAACACCTTTCTCCTCGTGTTAAAAATGTGAATTAAGCTCTTAAAACTGCTTATGTCATTATGTAAAAAAAATACTTGAGTAGTTTAATTTTAATATCAAAAAGAAAAGGGATAAAATAAAAAGTCACTTTGAATCTTTGAATCACATTCACTTATCTGTCAGATAATTAAAGCCCAAGTCCACTCCGATTTTCAAAAATTATAACATGTTGTAAATAAATCAAAGGTTAAAACTGCCAAATATCACGGGCGTACTTCAATCAGGTGATTTTTAAGAGCGATTTTTGTTTCGGGTATTTCGAGCAAAACATTTATATTGCTGTACGGATGTGACGTATGCTCCTCACAACGAAAGTGCCAGCGGTATACATTCTGACAATAGGCTATTTTCGTAATGTAACCAAATTTAATGCATACGTCTTTGTAAGTGCCTCTATACAAACTATTTCATTCACCTGATAAGAATAATAGTGTTTCATTATTCTTATCAGGTGAATGAAATAGTTTGTATCGAGGCACTTCACAAAGACGTATGCATTAAATTTGGTTACATTACGAATCTGTGTTGTGAGGACCCTACGTCACAACCGACTCGATCATTAACTTGTTTTTTGCTCATTAAAAAAAATTATTAAAAATAAATCTGAGCACCATTTTCCAAAACCAAGTTATATTTGGGCTTTTTAGATTTTTGTCTATCTAATCAGCTCAACTTTTCAGTGGAGTGGACTTGTACTTTAAGCACACTGTTAACGAACCAACTATCAGTGAATGAGAAATTAACCAGAAAGAATTTATTGCATTTAATAACTAATGTAAAGCTTTGAATCAAGTTATTTTCTTGCGCGATAGAAAGAGGGTAAAAGTGAAATTCAAAATATCTCAGTCCCATTATAAAAATAATATCAGTAAAACACTTCTTAATATTGCAAAATATGAAATGGGGACATTACCAATTTGAAATATTATTTGGCACAATGTGTACTGATAGACGAGTTTAATAGCCCCCTCTATGTTTCAGATTTTTTTCTTAAAACACATTTTCCCCATAGCATATTATATTAAATTAATAGAAAATGAAAATGTTAATAAATGATGGGTTTCCGAATTTCGATTATTACATGTATTTCTCAATTACCAGCCGAAAAAAATGTGACAAACATGTGGCACATTTAAAATGCTATGTGCGTCATAAAATGGTATTTAAAAGATGATAATCGTTATAAAGATTTAGATTTGTTTAACTCATTGAAACACTCCTAAGTCTATTTCATATAAAGTGAGTATGGTATATAATGACAATATTCTCTTCTCGGTTTTGTCAATATGATTATTATTTTTGTAACTATCTGACCATTTTCTTTTTTTGTAGATAACCATGGACTTTAAAATGCGTTGGGTAGAGCCGGATCCTTGCATGGAGGCTGCATCATTTTTGTTCATCAGTCCATTTAATAAAATCATTCAACCGATCTTAAACGCGATTACCTTAGTATTCATCGCGTAATATTGAAGTCTAGGAAACTGCTCTGTTAGATTTGACCTCCTTTTTAATTCGGCCTAAAATATTTCAAGTATGAGAGAGAAACTTTAACGGAACAAATTTACCCCTAAATCAGTCCTATACAAGTCATGTACAGCTATTTCCGATGTTCACTTAGTACATTGTCCCCTAAAGGTAATTCAGCTATGTTTCTAACAAGAATCAACCTATCGCCACGCCATTGTTTAGCACCAAATTGTTTGGAACCAGCAACCTTGACAACTTGGCCAGTATGACGTCACACTTTGGTACTCTATTCCCTCACCGCTCAGGGAATTGTAATATTTAAAGGTAATCTTGCATTTCGGTAAAGGCGACAAAAATCAAACAAACTAAGCTTGAATATTCATGATTCCAAATAAATGATGTTTTTGTGCCTAAAAATTCCCCATGAGACAGTAATGTTTTACACTAAGAAATGCCAATCGTCTTTACCTACCGCGTTGTAAAAGCCAGAGGTACGAAAACTCTACTAGCTGGTCCGTACTTAATTCGAATGCCCTATTCTGTTATGTGACTTTGCATTGACAGTTTCCATCTCTTGCCCTATTCTGTTATGTGACTTTCATTGCATTATCTCTTTCTCCTAAGCCGTACTTAATTCGAATGCCCTATTCTGTTATGTGACTTTGCATTGACAGTTTCATTATGCCTACCTTTCATTTTTAAATTTTATTACATCGTTGTACTTTTATACTGCATCCCTCTACGTTCTCCTGTTTACCAGCCACCGTTATTTTCTTCTCCTGTATACTTATCTTTAAACTCCTTCTCCCCTCTTTCTCTCTCTCTCTCTCTCTCTCTTCCTCCCTATCTGATCTCATTTTATCTCTCTCCTTCTCCCTCTCCTCTCTTGTTTTTCATTTCACTCTGTTTTTCCCAGTGCACCTTTCTCTTTTTCTTCTTCTTGAGGATCCAATGTTAATATCTGAATGATATAGTAATGTCTCTACTGTTTAACCTCCTATGTTTGTTTGTTTCAATATACCTATATATATATATGTTTCTCATTTATTGTTTTCTTATGCCAGGAAGTTCCCTTGCACTTTCACTAAATTGAAGATTTGCTTTAACGTCATTTTTGTTTTGCATGTAGGTAATCCTACTCTCTTTATCTCCTTTACTCCCGCTATGAACTCTACCGATTTTATTGCATCGCGTATACAAAATGTATTACTCTTTCCACGTTGTTATGCATCTTAGCCCTAGGTCTTGTGTATAATTTTGTATTCTTTTCCACAGTTTATTTAAACATTTGCGTAGTTTCAAGCTAAATCATCATTATTTATTTTGTCACTATGATGTTCACATTGTTTACCTTCCAGTTGACATACATGGGTTTATATCTATATTCATTACTATAAGAATACCCACCTATTAATACAACGCTATTCTGTCTACAACATTATTAAATAACCTTACTTGGATCAAATGTAAACTATAAGCAAATGAAATGGCATTCTTATTTTTTCCCACTCTTCTCAACAGATCTCTCCTCTACCTCTGTCTTCTCTCTGTCGTCTTCACCAGATGGTTCATTTTCTTTTTTCTCGTTTCTGTCTTTGCTTTATAATTTTTGATATTTGTTAACGTTTATTATCAATTTGAACTGCAATATGTTCATGTTGTACAATCCTTCTTTATTTCTAATCTTAATATTTCTTGTTTCTTCTTTCTAATGTTTCTTGTCAATGTTAGTGAATGTATTGCATTCTTCTCTATTTTTTAACAATGCACTTATGTAACTCTGTCTTTGGACGGTTTTTACAAGGATTTATCTATCAAGAAACCAGAATGCCTCTACATCAGATTTTGCTGTTTATAGGGTGTTCCACCCCATGAGAGGGAATATAAACATATACAAAAAGTTAATAATAGTAAATGTTTGTACTCTTCCACAAAATCAGATGCCACGTTTGTTTCTCCAAAGAAAAAGCACTACTTTGGTAAGGAGATCGATCGTTAAGGAAATAAACCTAGCAAGCTGTCCCAACCTCCATAATCAGTAGTTCACACCTTAACATGCTTTTTACATTCAGTGAATCGGATTTCTATAAAGCTTCTCATTATTTGTTTTGTTTACATTTTGCTAGTCCGAACATCATCTCCGCAGTATTATGAAGAGTTAAAGATTACTTCAATCCATGTTTTCTTCCCCTTTTTTTGGGGGAGGAGGTTTTGTTATTTCGAAATGGAATTCTATTAATGAAACGTCAGATTTTTTCCTCTCTTTCTTTTCGATTTCTTTGTGAAGAATGTTTGAAAGGCGGTAACTGTGGAGTAATGACGGACTGACAAGTTTAGTCCAAAGCCATGTGCCGTCAGGCTCTGAAGTAATTACATCACAATATGTTTCTGAATCGTATGTTGTGTACTCCAATGTAGCTTTTTTAACAGTAGATATCTATTTTCGCAAATTCCACAAGCTCATCAATAATCCTTTTTCTTATCAACTGAACTCAACTCTATGTTTGAAACCATATGCTTAAAACTCACGTTATTTGTTTTCTTTACGATGTTATGATGAATCCCCCTCTCATCCTAATTAGCCTGAGAAGAAAGTGATCATGTGTCATCTATGCTGGGGGTGGAGAGGGATTAATAATGGCACCAACGACTTTTCAAAGTTCCACTCCAAAAAAAGTGTCCCATATTTAATGCTAACAGGCTTATCTGAGATTTCTACGGTCTTAAATCAAATTCCCGGGTCCGATCCTGCTCTACGTATTCGTTTTATATTATTTTTTTGCTTTGATATTTTTTGTTACAGGAAAGAAAAAACAAGTCAAACAAGTCTAAATCATGACGTCGGTTTTATAAATAATATCTATGTTTGAGGGGTTGAATTATTCTTTGAGAAACGTCTATACAAAAGATAGACCCCTGTCCTTTTTTTCTATGAAGTTACTCTCATAAATATATTCGACCCTCTATCCATCCTCTCACCCCTCCCACGTCCCTCCTAAAAAAAAAAGAAGATTTAATTAAGCTAACATAATATTGCGCACTAGTGATGTCATTGCATTGTGAAATAATATTTCTAGAAGCTAGTGAGAAAGGGTGATTAAGTAATACATATACAACTATTGTGTAGCTTTGGAATCATTGATGATATTAACAAATGTAGTAAATCTTGGTGAAAATCATACATGACATGTCATATGGGGTGAACAACATCGCGCACAGACATGAGAGATAAGGGTACACAAGACTACACCAGTGTTGCATCACATTTGGTCCAGGTTTTAAGCTGTTGTTAGTACCATTAAAATAATGGGCGATTTAAGAGCAATCCTAATCATGTGATATATTATATTGATGTACGTTCCACGTGCGAACAAAATGAATGAAAAAAGCTCACAAATATTTTTCACCTCATACAGGAACTCAACATTCTCTTTAACAAATAATACCTAGACATAAAATATTCTTTGCAAAAAACTTTATTAATTGAAAGTCTTTTTTTACAATTTCCTCTGACTTGAGCATCTACTTTACATCACAATAAACAAGAGGAAATAACTTCATTACACACAACGTGAAAAATTAAATATCTTTTCATCCGCTCTAGTACCAGTGTACGTCATTAGACTCTGATGCACGACACTTTCGATGTAAACATATAGAATCCTAGCTCTATTACTTTGAAACCCAAATTGAAGTTTTAATCTCAACAAATCTATCCATGCATAAATGCAGAGGTTACTTGTATAAAGATATTTTCTTTTGAATTAGATTCCAGAAAGATATAATGCGTATAGTTTAGAATTGAAATGAATTTCTTTTCTTTTGCTAAAGATATCAAGTGATTGTGGGAGACTTCTAAGATATCTTCTTGAAGATAAAATGATTGTGAAATAGTATAGCTTTATCCAGATAGAAAAAACAGTTGATAACTCCAGATGTTCGTATGGTGACCAAATCTCCAGCGCTATCTATATGTACGCTTTGCATTTTTGTTATTTACATATTGATATTTTTTCCTTCAAATTAGGTACTCCGTTTTACCCATCTTTTCCTGTCAGGTCATGAGAGGGGAATGGTAAGGAAGAAATGTCTTTCATATTTTCAAAGTTTCTTTAGTGTGTTTAGAAGAAAAAAGTGCGATGACTTAGAATGACCGTAGCTGGCTACGATTTCATTTCTGTGAACTATATGATTCCGTGTTTTTCTTTCATGAGGGAAGTTTGCAATTAAATAACTCCAAACTTTAAACTAAGATTAAAATATATACCGTAAACCTAGCTGACTGTTCTATGATTACTCTGATTGGGAAAACCAACGGAATCGCCCCCATCGTAATCCCGCCTTAAGTGAGGGGGAGAAGACATAATTATAATTATGTAATATTACAACAATAAATAAACGGACAAACAAATGACAACTGTTACGTCACCATGGCTACGATGGCTATTGGCACATTTCTTTTTGAAGTACGATTAGTGGAAATTATCAAATCTTCCTCACCATGAATATTATTTAATCTGTTGTTAATGATTTACCGCTATTGTGCACTGCCAATGTATGTAAACCTTAAGTTATGTTAATGAAATGTTTTATTACGGTTTGTGAACAAAAGTGAAACGAAATTAAAAAGGTATAACAGTGAAAACAATGAAAATCATTTTTTTATATACTGAACTCGACACTAGAGGGAAAAGTACCAAAGGGCCCTTCTAAATTGGAACTATCAAACTGAAAAGGACGGGCTTAACGAAGACATCTTTTCCAGAATGCTCATCAATCTTGATTCAGACCGGCCTATTTTGCTAGCACTTTGGAATCTGCTGCGCAAACTGATTTCTTGTAGGAGAGGGATGCCGCTGTCGCCGGGCACTCGTCGTCCGAATCGTGGAGGATGACTGAGAGGTCTCGAAGGCCTTCGACCTATGCAAAAAGAAACAAGAATGGAACGATATCATTTTGATCAATGTCGCCTTGCTTGAATGCGGTCATAAAACATAAAAATCCTAAGAGAGTAACAGTTGTCAGGCGCGGATCCAGGATTTCTTAGAGGGGGGGGGGGCACAATTTTTTTGTATTTTGCTCCCGCAAATTTGAATATCGCGCCGGTCTAAAATTCGCTCAGTGGGGGGTAGTGAGCACTAATTTTTTTGGGGGGCCGGGGGGCACGTGCCCCCTGTGCCTCTCCCCCTGGATCCGCCACTGGTTGTAAGAATGTAAAGGAAATTGGAATGTGAATGCATCGTGCAATCAATACCCAGACTAATCCAAACATGAATATTTCTAATATAAATAGTACTCCAAACCAACCACAAGAGAAACCCATAGGCAAACAAAGTAATAGTACATGATTATTATATATATATTATGATGATGATGATGATGATAATAGATATATATATAAGGCTCTATGTGCATCCATTTCATCATTATTATCATCACTGTTTTTGTTATCATCATTATTATTATCATCAGTATTATCATTATTTGTATCGTTATTCTTATTCTTATTATTATAGGATTTGTCGGTCAATTTCGTAAGTTGGCCACACAAATTCATTTTATGTTCATTCAATTTCGCCGATTCTGTCACCGCAGCTGTTATTTTTCGTTCAAATTCGTTTTTTAGCATTTAAATTCATAAAACGATCATTCAAAAACATTATATTTTCATTCGAATTAAAACGTGTTTCTTTTTCGTAAAATTTTCATTCAATTTAAAGCGAGACGATTCGCGATTACGTAATAGCGTCTTCCGTGAATTCAAATTCGTTTCTTTGCATACAATTTCACACGTTTTGCAGACCAATTAAACATGTAAATCTTATACCCAGTATGATCATATATAGAACCCCGTAAGCTTAGTCCCATGCTAAATCCATTTCAAATTGTATGGGTTGGTAAGCAACAAATATGTTATTTGTCCTCACTAGGGGTGTATACCCACTAAATCATCACTATTTAGCAACTGAACGATCATGTGTTAAGTAGATATAACCTAGCCACATCAATATAGGATTAGCATGGAACTAAGCAAGGGTGTCTTTTTATGAATATGCAATGATATAAGTGCATGCAAGGTGTGTATTTACAGACTACAGTTGTATTTATTGGAGTGGCGTACCATAATGGTGGGGGTATCAATACTCTATACATTGATTTATTTTTTTATGTTTTGTTTGTTTTTTGTGATAATTTATTCGATTTTCGTAATCTCTTTGAAGCCATTTATATTTGTGTAAATTATATTTAGTCTGTATTGAACATGTTAAGAACAATCTATGAGTATCAGTTCAATCACAATCATAATCACATCAAAATCTGAATCACCATCACACTGAATCACAATCACGATCGTGATCACAGTCACAATTACCAATAACTCATTTGTTTAATTTAGATGAGAAACATGTGCATATACCATGCATATCATAGGTTTGTAAAGATAGGCGAATATGAATGAAAACTTTGTTATTTAGAATGACCCAAAGTGAAATTGAATGGTACGGACGTCCGATTTGCCATTGTTGACGAAAATGAATGCAAACTGCGCATTTGTAAGCGGTTGTTAAAGTGAATGAAACAAGTGTTAAATTAATTGACCGAATACGTAAATCAAATGAAAAAAGTGTTATTTTGAATGAAATTTACACGCCGGCAGCTTTATTTCGCGAATTTGAATGATCTTTGTATCAAAACGAATGAAAAGCTTACGAAATTGACCGAGAAATCCTATATTTCCGGGCCTCAAAACTCACCATTTCCTATTTCACAATTTATTTTCACCATTTCGCTCGAAAATAACGTCAAATTTGAAAATCTGACGACCATGCATGTTTAGCTTCATCTGCGAATTCGGTCCGACATCCCCCCCCCCTTCTCCAAATCAAAATGGTCTAGTGACACATGTGCATGTGCCTTGCGTAGAGGTGTCGTAGTCGAGCGGTTTAATCACTTGACTGGGAATTGGAAGGTCGTGGGTTCAAACATCGGTACGGTACTTACGTCCTTGAGCAACACAATCTTCGTACATTGCTCTTCCCCACCCAGGTGTTAAATGGGTACCCGGTAGGATGCGAAAGTCGAATTAATTTGATTAGCATATGCACGCAGTTCAAAAAAGGCGACAGGCTGAAATGATCCCAAGGAAATGGTGAATGTGCACTTCAATGTATAAAGTTGAATCCAGTGACCAGGGTAAGAGTTTTGATCAGTTGTGTTGTTGTTATTTTTGTTAGTAGTAGTAGTAGTAGTAGTAGTAGTAGTAGTAGTAGTAAGGGTAGTAGTAGTATTATTACTGATTTCTTACTCGTGGTGGTGCTAGATTGACTCCTCTTTAATGCGGCAACTTTGCAGAGGGTATTGGTGTAAAACGGTAGGTAACTTCGCCAGCAGAGATGTTGGTTGCCTTGGCAACGCGTAGGAGTAAGTACACTCATCATGACCATCATAGTCAGGCTTAGCGTCAGCGCGGTGCGTTGTGGAAAATTCATCTGGAAATTGAACAGTCAAAGGATTATGGTTAGAATCTGCGAGGAAAAAACGACTACATATCGTACTTTTTGTCTGTTGGAGGTTAGAGGTTAAAACGGAGGTTAAAGTGGAGCATATCAACACGTTTGGGTCACTGAACAGTACTTGTTTAATTAGCAAAAAATGTTCTACGGAGAATGACGTGAAAACACGCCTTTTTTTTACATCCATCTCCATTCTGCTAAAAGTACCAGATATTTTGCCTAGTTTGACTAGTATATTACGACAAAGACTATTATATGTTCTTCCTAGTAAAGCAAACAAATTACAATTTCATTATGATTTACTATTATGTTTTATTGTTTAAAGTAGTCAACTTACTGTTATTTTCAGCTCCTTTTCTGTGTAAAATCAACGGGTTTACCATGTCACAATCTGGCATACCACCCTCTTCTAATTTTTAGTTTGAGAAAGTCATTTTTCTATGTAATGTAAAGTGGAGGTTAAAGGGGAGGTCAAGATAGAGATTACAGCTGAGATTAAAGTAGTGGTTAAAGTGGAGGTTTAAGTGGAGGTTAAAGGGGAGGTCAAGATAGAGATTACAGCTGAGATTAAAGTAGTGGTTAAAGTGGAGGTTTAAGTGGAGGTTAAAGAAGAGATTAAAGTGGAGTTTAAAGTAGTTTTTAAAGTAGAGTTTAAAGTGTAGTTTAAAGTGGAGGTTAAAGCGGGGATTAAGGTAGAGGTTAAAGTGGAGGTTAAAGTGGAGTTTGAAGCGGAGGTTAAAGAAGAGATTAAAGTACAGGTTAAAGTGGAGTTTAAAGTGGATGTTAAAGCGGGGGTTAAGGTAGAGGTTAAAGTGGAGGTTAAGTGGAGGTTAAAGGGGAGGTCAAGATAGAGATTACAGCTGAGATTAAAGTAGTGGTTAAAGTGGAGGTTTAAGTGGAGGTTAAAGAAGAGATTAAAGTGGAGTTTAAAGTAGAGTTTAAAGTGGAGTTTAAAGTCAAGGTTAAAGCGGGGGTTAAGGTAGAGGTTAAAGTGGAGGTTAAAGTGGAGTTTGAAGCGGAGGTTAAAGAAGAGATTAAAGTACAGGTTAAAGTGGAGTTAAAAGTGGAGGTTAAAGCGGGGGTTAAGGTAGAGGTTAAAGTGGAGGTTAAGTGGAGGTTAAAGAAGAGATTAAAGTGGAGTTTAAAGTGGAGTTTTAAATGGAGGTTAAAGTGGAGGTTAAAGTGGAGGTTAAAGTGGAGGTTAAAGAAGAGGTTAAAGTGGAGGTTAAAGTGGATGTTAAAAGAAGGCTTTTGGGGTCTGCAGCTCGTGAAATGATGTACAAAAATACATAAGGGAGCATATTTCCTCTTTGAGTACTTAGGAAATGTCAGTTCTGTTTTCAAAAGGCACACCTCCCCCCCCCCTACATCTGCCGGTGCTTTGATTTGAAAACTATACTATACTATAAAGGCAAGGCAGTTCTGATCTTTCTGTCTGTAAAAACAATTTTCCCTGTTTTTAATACACCCTAAAACGCTAGGCAAGTCTTTTCTAGCTAATCCAATGTTGACATATTGGGGCAATACTTTGTTTCTTCTAACCATTTACTGAACTATGTAATGAAAGGGGAAAAAGGAAATTAATTAGTTGGCATAGTTTGGTCCGATGATTTTAGTGATTTTCTTCAAATACTGGATGAATAACACTGAGCTGCCTGAGAAAATTTCAACTGGATATGTTAAACCAATAATTTTGAAACATTGTTTACTTTGGGTTGTCTACTCATAATGATAATAATAATGAAATAATAATAATATTGATAGAAATGATAATATTATTTATAATAATAATAATAATGAAATACTAATAACAATGATAATAATTATAGCGATAATAATAATAATAATAACAATAATAATAATGATTACAACAATAATAATAACAATTATAATAATAATAATAATAATAATAATATACAATGCTTATCAAAGCGCATATCACAAAACCGCTCCCTATGGTCTATAATTGATCGAGAAAGAAAGAGATTATTGAGAACAGTGAGATACACACAGCATACTTCCTTAAAGTGACTCGGTAACATTGTCTCAGATTCTGAAACAAAATCCTGGATTTAGCTCATGCTGCAATCATAATTATAAACCTTTAGGTCAGTCAGGAATCCCATTACTTTGACAAGCCGATCGCCTGTCTGATTATCAAGATATTTATGATTGGAAATCGAAATTTCAATTTTCGTTTTCCTAACGGGGCGGTCGTTTTCATAACACTACAGTCTATTAGGGAAAAAGATTTTTACTTTTTTGAGGCACGTCATGATCATTTTGAAGCGCATTTTTTTAGGGCTTCAATTCTACACCATATCACAGACACTGATAACACGTAGGGCCAAGCATCTCAGATTTAACATTGTTAAACGATCCCTTTAAGGCATTACTTAACATTGGTAATTTTTTCCTAGAAAGAAACGTTTTAAGAGTGTTTTAAAACAAAAATCAATTTTTGATATATTCTGACAATTTCATCCAAAGGTCTGCTGTCACAAACTGAAAGGAGGGTGACCCATAAAACTTTTTATTTATTTTAGGGTTAGCCTTTCTGGAAGACCTGAGGTTTCTGTTTGGTACGCATTGTATTAGCAGTACAGTCAAATACGTATTATAATAAACATAATATTATTTTTTCCTTATGCCTTGGCCACTTGTAAGACGATGTAGTAAAAAAAAGAAAGAAAAAAGACGGTGTTTGTATCCCTTTAATCTATGGCTGAAATCGTTTTATGGGGCGGGTAGGTGAAAGACTACCTCTCGTCTTTTTTACCTCTTATTTTTCTTGGTAACCTGCTCTAAAACTGGTGCTAAGTTGATTGTTTTGTATCTTCTCGGAGATTGATGCTACTACCTCCTATATTAAAAACAAATCCACACTGTTTACAGTTAACAGGCTGCTTCTCTTACCTTGAATATGGTTCAGAGAAGGGATTAGGTTGCTAGGGAAAGAAGGTCTTAGTTGATCTCGCGAGACGTCAGATATTCGTCTATTCTCAGGTTTTGATCATTGGGGGATTTTCCAAAAGTAACAGAATTACAAGTGATTTGGAGATTAAAAGAAATTGTTCAATTATTCTTCAAATCCAATCCAATCACGCTAAAGACTAAATGGATAAAAAATTGAGAAGAAGAAGAAATTTTTGTCTCAAAACTTCAGATTTTAATAGAAAATAGTACATAGTTTGAAATACGTTTCACCCTGAATTGACAACCCTTGCATGGAGGTGGAACCTCAAAGCTATGTGGCAATTTTTTATCTTCAGTAACATTACCATACAAGACAAGGATTATTTTAAATTATGATGTGGACCAATCAATCCCTTATATCGATGAAGATGATTATGATAATGACGAAAGACAATGATAATGACGAGTTTTGGTCTATTTTACGTCAATCTTAAAACCACACAATGTCTCATAATTGCGGGCAATCATATCAGTCACGATGTTACAATATAATGTGCATCATTGTCATGCTTTGACACGTCTTTGCCTAATCTCACATTCAGATGGTCCCTTGGATATCATGTCAGGATAGATCATTTGTCATGTTTGTGGAAGCAGCAAAAGGCTGGCTGTGACCGTCTCAAATTTCCTAACTCATGCGAGAGAGCCCTACACTGTAAAAATATTGGGCAAATGTTTACTCAATATAGGGTAAAAAGTAGACACGCATGTTTGCTTTGTAGAATCTTACGCAATATTGGGTTAAATATTACCCTATACTGAAGAATCCAAGTACTCCTTAGAGTACGAGAGAGACTGAAAGGATCGTAATACTCAGTGTATAATAGATGAGTTCAGATAAGCTCCAAAAAAAAAAAGTAATCCAGGTATATTCGGGTACCTAGATTTTGTACCAACGGCAGATGCGCATTTTTATGATGTAGAAACGAGTCGAGAAGTTGAATCATATTTGGATGATGAGGAATTGGAGAGAACATTTGCTGATATTCAAAATAGAGAGAGGGTGAGAGAGCGAAGACCTGTAGCGTAGGAAACTCATGTATTACTTGAAATATTTGAGTTTTTCATGAAACGTGCATAAAGCCTGTTTTTGGAAATAATTCATATAAATGTACATAAACTTCATTTCACAGGATTTCCAAACATATTGTGTTTTCGGTATTCCAAACCGGTGCCGTTTAATTTATTTTCAAGCAATTTATAATAGATCGCCCCAGTCATTATGAGAAAGCTATTGCACAATGACGTGCGTACGGTAGATTGCATTCATTTCAATCTGGCTGAAGATGTAGTACTGGCATAGAGTACTGGCCCGCGCGCTAAATTATTTTTTCCTACGAACTATCAGGCGCGTTGCTAGGATTTTATTTTAGGTGGGTGTCGGTAGTGAGCACGCGAAGCGTGCAAATCAGTTACATAGCGCGCACCCTAGGGGGTGGGTGCAGGGAGGGGGTTGTTTCCCCCCTCCCGCGGGAGGCGCGGAAGCATTGTCTTTTCATTAATTTATTAGGGAAAGAAGACGATTCGTTGTACGGTTCTCGACCCTAAGTAATCCTTGTCTGTACTCAGTTCCCCCCTCTCGCGCGAAGCACGGAAGCTTTAACGTTTCATTGAATTATTAGAAAAGAAGACGATTCGTTGTACTGTTCCCGACTCTTAATTCTTGTTTCGCCCCTCCCACGCGAAGCGCGGAAGCTATGACGTTTCATTAAATTATTAGAGAAAGAAGACGATTCGTTGTACCGTTCTCGACCCTCAGTAATCCTTGTCTGTACTCAGTTCCCACCTCTCGCGCGAAACACGGAAGCTTTAACGTTTCATTAAATTATTAGAAAAGAAGACGATTCGTTGTACCGTTCCCGACTCTTAATTCTTGTTTCGCCCCTCCCGCGCGAAGCGCGGAAGCTATGACGTTTCATTAGAGAAAGAAGACGATTCGTTGTACAGTTCTCAAACTCTTAATCATTGTCTGAATTTCAAAAAGTTTTACTATGTCTGATAAAAAGTCACAGTTCGTAGGGAAAACAAATTTGCCGGCCGACCGACATAATACTTCTCACCGACTTCAAACTTCTGCATTGATATAGTACACGATGATCGAGCAAGAATACCGACATAGCTGACCCGACACAGCAACATATCTATGCGTATCTTTCTTGCTCTCTCTCGACGAGGCGACTCCACCCAACAACCCCCTCTCACTCTTACTCCAACCCCTCCTCTCTCAGGCTCTTACCCCCCCCCTCTCTCTCTCCTCTCTTTCATCCCCCGTTTCTTTTGTTTCCTTTTTCTTCTTTTTTTCTTCTTTTTTTCCTTTTCTCCTTTTCTTTCTTTTCTCTCTTTTCCTTTCCTTCCTTTCCTCTCTTTCCTCTTTTTCTTTTTTCTCTTTCTTTCCTTTCTCTTTCCTGTCTTTCCTTTCTTTTCCTTTTCTTTTTTTTTTTCTTCTTTTCTTTCCCTTTCCCTCTTTTTTTTCCCCTCCCCCTTTTCTCATTTTTCCCGACGGCAGCGCAATTTTACCGACAAAATCCGGACAGGTGGGGGGGGGGGTGTCTCACCCCCCCCTTTTAGCGACGCCCCTGCCCGCCCCCCGTCCCCCCGGGATCGCCGCCCCCTGGTCTGTAGGGTCATACTGGGGCGGCGCCAGGTTATTTTGTTAGGGGGCGAATAGGCGCGCCAGCTCAGGGGTTTTAGGCATTAATATTACGGTAAGATGAGCATATTTTTATACCTTTTTTGTGTGTGACACTGGCAGGTCACTAATTGGCATGGAGTCCAACTCCAGGGGGCGGAGCCCCCAGAAGCGCAGGGGTTTAAGGCATTACATTACGGTCAGATGAGCATCCAGGGGGCAGAGCCCCCGCAAGCTCAGGAGTTTTAGACATTTAATTACGGTCAGAGGAGCATATTTTGATACCTCATTTGTGACACTGGCAGGTCCCTAATTCTTTCTTTCTCTGAACTATATTTTTTTTGCCTGACTGTAAATTTGGGGATTTGTCATTTTCCAACAAGCGTATAAAAAGGTATAAATTACAAAAAAGTGAGAAAAAATCCCGGAAAACCATGTAATTTCAGCCACATTTGTAAATCACTGGTATCAAATTAGCAAAAAACCATGTTAGAATTTTATTTAGGAAGGCAACTGCCCCCATTAGTACGCCAGTGTCTAAAGTAATAAAAATTAAAATCCTAAATGATAAATAAAATATCAAACCATTAGGCGCGTAGCCAGGGCGATGGGGCGGTCGCCCCCAAAAAAAAAAAACGCCGGCCAAAAGAGAGAGAGACAGAGAGAGAGAGAGAGAGAAAGAGAGAGACAAGAGAAAAAAGTAAGAGGACGTAGAAAGAAAAAGGAGCAGACAAAGAAATATTTTTGAAAATTCAGACAAGGATTAAGAGTCGAGATCGGTACAACGAATCGTCTTCTTTCTCTAATAATTTAATGAAACGTTAAAGCTTCCGTGCTTCGCGCGAGAGGGGGGAACTGAGTAGACAAGGATTACTTAGGGTCGAGAACCGTACAACGAATCGTCTTCTTTCCCTAATAAATTAATGAAAAGACAATGCTTCCGCGCCTCCCGCGGGAGGGGGGAAACAACCCCCTCCCTGCACCCACCCTCTAGGGTGCGCGCTATGTAACTGATTTGCACGCTTCGCGCGCTCACTACCGGTACCCACCTAAAATAAAATCCTAGCAACGCGCCTGATAGTTCGTAGGAAAAATAATTTAGCGGCCCGCGCCTCGCGCCGCGTTTACACACTAATTTGGTCCGTTTATGGCTAGGGTGAGCACACTGACCTTGCCAGTGTTCTGCCCCATACACATGCACACACTCACAGCCACAGCCACTTGGTAAAAACTCTATTTAAATTAATTTATTACAAACAAACAAAAAACTGAATAAATTATTATTTTTCTTTCACTTAATATTTCAAGCATACCTTCAACTAAAATCGTGTGCAGTTGCATGGTTATATAGGCCGATGGAAAGTAGTTAATTTATTAAGTTACATTGTATTTTCAGCTGTGTGTGAAATAATCTCGAGCGCCCGGCCATTGATTTGCACTTTATTTTCTGAAGGTGGAGAAAATGCACCAAAAATTCCAAAATTTTCTTCCAGAAATGTGTTTCATTCATTCAATTGATTTTTTTGTTTACATAATTATGCAAGGTAGCCACAACCCTGCTTAAGTCACCGAACTTTTTTGTAATGTTGAAATTCAGACCTGTAGAGAGATATGGCCTGTTGAATGGTATCTCAGAAAATTGCCTCAAAAGTCCTCAAATGATTTGCGACAAGAATTGAAATCACATACCTGATCTGCTTAATAATTGGACGCATAATTATAAGTTTAAGTTAATTTAATTAAGTTAATTTATTATATTTTGCGTATTATTTTCACTTGTTGAAAGAGCTTTGCTCACTTATTATGTGTACCAATTATCTGTATAGTATATATGATTTTCCTGTGGGATCCATGTCTGATTTTACGCAAATTTAATTAGATGAACTTGTCCACTTGTGTTGTCTGCAGATCGCCTAAAATGGAGAAAACCGCTGAGTTTTGATAATTGACAGCGACAAAACGAAAAAAGGTTTATGCAATTTTTTTTCCTTTTGTAAAATGGTTATAAAGGATGAATTTGTAAATTGAAATGCTTAAATTTCATTTTGTATTTCAATTTAATGGTAAACCAAACATGAAAAAATTCATTTGGAAAATTAGCATCTTTAAGTTTTTTACCATGATTATGGGCAGTGAGAATTTGAGCCAGTTTCCATAAAAGTTGCCATAAAATTAAAACGCATTAACTGATTTTAAATCTGTTTTCGGTTGTTATAGCTTTTATAAAGATTTATCATACGAAAGCATCAAATACCATGAGTCGTGTGTACTTATTTTTTGGTGCTATACCACATGTGTCAATTTGGCCACGTATACCTCATATTTTGAATTTGGATTTTGAATTTCAATGTCAATTTTTTGTTTTTTCTGCATTCAACATAATACAAATGAAAAATAAACCTTAAATAGTTAATGATACAGATATACAATACACTATATACAAACAAATAATCATGGAAAAGAATTTGTGCAATGTAGACATGTGATGTACATATAAACTCATTATCAAATAACACCGGAAAACAGACTGATTGAGAATTTAATACATGTATACAATTTTTTTTACTAAGTGTAGCCTTTCCTGGAATAAACTAGTACCCTTGTACGTCTGCAATACGTGTCAAACCCGGGTGTCCTTTGACAACCTAAAGGGCCTATCTCACTGAGCGGCGAATGCTTGCGAACGTAGCGAATTTGGAGTTTCGCCAGGGTTCGTAAACGGTTGCAAGAAAGTTCGCAAACAGTTTTCATTGTCGCAAACAGTTTTTTCTCGTCGCAAAACAGTCGTAGGCCTTTGCAAAACAGTCGTAAGCCTTTGCAAACGGTTGTAAGACGGTGTCGCTGAAGTTCTTTTTGATCCAAAAATCAAAAATTCGCAACGTTCGCAAGCATTCGCCGCTCAGTGAGATAGGCCCTTTAGATCCAACACTTCTGAAGAAGAAATTTAAGCCGTTCTTTTGTGAAGAGAAATTTCGAAATAACAGCTTGTATACCATCGCCAACATGGTGTCACCACAATCATTTTCAAATAAATGTATATATTTTAAATTTTAGATACTCCCATTAATTAATTCATTGACTTGGAAATCAATCTAAAATTTAACAAAAAATTGAATAATTTTCTTTTGTAATTTCGGACATGGTGTCCCTTGGTGTTGGAAAAAGTGCCCTTTTGAGTTTGTACACTTTCAAAAATGTTCCTTTGCGCCTGTCTTGAAATGAATTTAATAAAGCAAAAACACCCACCTTTAAACGATCCTGGATACACCTATAATTCCCTCTATTCCAATCTCCTCATTATAATCATCAGGACCACAGACAAGTATCTGATCTAATTCTTCAAAAGCCTCCGAGTATATAGTTTCTTATTCCCTACATGCGTGATAATCTTATTCATGAAGCTGAAAATAAGCGGTTGGCATGGCAAATCCAGACAAAGTAGCAAGGATCACATAAAGACTTTCAAAATTAATGATTCCTCGAAAATACGGTACAAATAAAAACAAATTATTGAATTGAATGAAAGGGAAAAAGGGGGAAAGTACGTTCAAAGTAATTAATTGGCTCAATAAGTATCAGCATGATGGATATTAAGAGAGTTATGACGACGACAATTTCTAACATAACGTAAACTTGTTTAAATTCATGTTGGGTTCTGTCTTAATAAAGTATTTTATATACAGCATTAGGTGCATGCTTTATTCAACATCATGCGATTTGACTAACAGTTTATGTCATGATATTCACATTCATTGCAAATAGGATTTTGCAACTAAGTTAACTTAGTTTATATTAATGGAATGTAACAAAGACACGAGTGGTTATCATTTTTGATTCATAGTACAATTTCAACTTTGAATTTAACCAGAATTGTCATGCACTAACCCAAAGGTTTCTTCATTTTCTCAGGGATAAGTTGTTTCCAATTTAAAATAAAAATCTTATACTCTAAATTTGTCCCGAAAACTGAATAGGTTTAACAAAAATGTAACAGTTTTGGCCAAAGAGGAAGTGATTATCAAGTTGGTATATACCATTTTTTATTGGAATTATGACTTCGCTTCCGTATTTGCAGAGTTTTCTACAAATTTGAAACCTTAACCGGTACAAGGACTGCACCGAATAAAAGTGCTCAGATTAATCTTATATGGTTCAGCTCCGAAATCCCCCAAAATGGACGTTTGCATTTCCGATAGTAGTTGTATTTTAATCTGTAGTATAAGAGTGCAAAAAAATGTCATAAGAACTATAGTGTCTTTCGGTAAATGGTGCTGTATAGTCATTCTTGGTCGTGCTTGATATCACTAGCGTAGTCATAAGGTGGCAGTGAGGTTATACCGCCTCCCCCTCTCCATCTTGGGGTGTTTTTTATCAGTAGGTTAGCAATTTTGTGAGTAGAAAATGTGTGATTTACAGACAAAGCGAGAAGGAAAAATAAATTGGGAGGGGGGGGGGTAATCATGATAGTGTGCAAAACTGTGACGTCGCTAGTATGTGTAAATTACGGGGTTTGATTGCGGCATGAGCTTCAATTTCTGTCGGTAAATTTCGTTTGGCTGCCCCTCAAAATTGAAAAGCTGGTTATGCCACTGCCTGTCACAGAAAAAAAAATGAACCAGTTATTGACGAGATGAAAACTAAACCAAAGCCTAAATCGAGGATCAAGTGGGTGACTCTCTTCATTTTCATGCTGATATTTGAAGCCACTATAAAGCATCACGACCTTATTTTGAGGGAACTTTCGAAGGTGTTCAATTCAGTAAACCTACCACGTATGGCCTCAGTTATAAGCCATGCGGCTTGAGAGTTCTTATTCGGCAAGTCCTGAGATGAATGGTTGTAGGGAGTTTACACCATACGAGATGTGTTGGTGAGACAAAGTCCACGTGTTCCAAGCTACCCTTAGCCTATTCATAATGTCATACTTCGACTGATCATAAAACTGCATTTCCATCAATCCATTATGAACAACGATAAAATGAAGTATTGGAATGCCTTTAATTAGGTGTTCGTCCTTTCCATCTTAAATATCTAGTGAGGAAGGAATGGTCATAGCACGATAGAAAACATGAAAAATATAACTTGCAATCATAGGTTGTAAGTTTTAATAGTATTTACACATAATGTGCATTTTCGTGTGAGGGGTGATCAAGACTGACGCACCGCGCACCGCGCCTGGATTCATTGTCGATGAACGCCCGCTTTTCTCACAAAACGATACTCATTTGTAAAAGGAAAAAAAATGACACGAACATTTTTTTTTTCATTTCCATATACTTAAAGTCATTTATACTGCATTTGATTTATTATTTAAAGGCATTAGCCCCTCTCTTTTTCTCTTTTTTTTCGGTCTTTCTTTTTCTTTTCTTTTGTGTATCTTTTTTGTTTTGTATTGTTGTGTGGTTGTTATCGTTGCTGTTTGTGTTTTAAAGGTTTTTTCTCATGGCCAAAAAAAAAAAAAAAAAAAAATCGTCAGCGCCCATCTTGATTGTTTTCTTGAAGAGCTATGAATAAATGAATATTGAATTGAAAATCCATCAATCTTTAGTGCCGAAGAGATTTATGTTTAAAGAGGATAGGATTTATTTTCTAATAACTTAAATACTAAATTAATTGTTAAGGTCTATAATTAACAAGGTGTTTGATTTAACTGGTCATCTGCATGGATTACACACATTTAATGGATAAATTGAAAACTGAAATATTAATAGATATTACCTTCAAGAAGTGTAATCTAGCTTAGGACTCATCATCTATCTTTGGAAATATCATCTCTCTGAACCTTTGAGAAAGCAAAAAATCTAAATACATGTGAATAGAATTGTGTGCGCGCAAACATGGACACTTCAGAATTCTTTATTAGGCCTTTGAAGACATAATAATGATAATAATAAGATATGTCTATTATTGTACAAATTCTGTAAATATTGTAAGCGCTGTGGAACTTTTTGTATGTAGCGCTCCTAAATCATGTAAATATTCGATATTATTAGTATAAGTATGGTCACTTAACCTAATACCGGAAAGAGCTTACAAGCAATATTTCATGAAATTTTAAGACTTACGTTCGACATTATCATAAAGGAGGATTATTTATGATGGTTAGTGCTATTTGATGAATATTTTCCGTTAAGTCCGAAGGCAAAAAAGAAAGTCTTTATGTTTGTTAAGTGTCCGGACGACCAACCACCATCATACGTAGATGTAAGGGGCTTTTATTGGTCAAATGGCATGTATTCATAATGCCTTAACTACGCAAAAACCAAAGGGGAGTTCTAAGTACTGTTGTTCAGTTCGGGTTTTTTATAGGGAAAACAGGAGATCTCAAATATGTAGCGGAGAAATATCCGTTGATAACATTTTTGAAGATATTTTTTATTTCGAAACTAGTCAAGTCTGCATAATTATGATCTTGCAGATCATTTGAAATTGTAATAAATGTAAAATATAATTTGCTTCTATCTCAGTGTTCGATTGAAGTTAATTGACAAGTAAATGTCCGGTATTAAGACCATGGTTTTTTGCTTATACACAATTTGAAAGATTCCATTGTTTTGACGATCCTCGCTAAATGCCGCAGATTCACCGCTTCAAGTTAGTGGACTTCATTCATGGGTATTTTCTTTGTTTGTCACCAACTTTTTCAAGACATTTCATTAAAAGGCTTATTACGTAGTACGAAGAAATAGCGTTAAGTATCCGGTATTAGTTAACGCATTATAGTAGTAGTAGTAGTAGTAGTAGTAGTAGTAGTAGTAGAAGTAGTAGTAGTAGTAATAGTACCCACATGGCAAAAATACCACAAGGTCACTTCTCGGGTTTTGTTTATTTCTCTCTCTCTCTCTCTCCCTCTCCCTCTCTCCCCCTCTCTCGCTCTCTCTCTCTTTCTCTCGGACGCACTGTATAATTTACCCATGCACATGAAAAGTTTGGGGAAGACGAAATTATCATGTCTAGAAGTACTTACAGACCGCTGCCCAAGTTACTACACTCAAAAATCTCTCAAGACGTATAGTCAAACCCACGTGCCTCGCTTCAATTCATTTATAATCAAGAAAACAATTTTATCAAGAGTTTTTTTGGGGGAGTAGGGGTTGACCCCCAAGCCCTCGTCTAGAAACGCTATTGCTGTTCTTTATTTTCAAATAAGCGAAGCTAGCGGGCAACATTATTAACATATTATTACACTGAAAATGTAAATTGGTCACTGAAATGTATTATGTACTATTATAATATGGGTAACGCACCACCTTCCTGTCCATATATGCGGTGACGGTTGCCCGAAAACTGGTAGTTTCAACATTAGTAACGCACATAAGGAAAAAAAAGATAATTTAAGATTATGGTATATACGAATAACGTAAAACTCAATTTAATCAAAATTTGAATATACTGATTTATCAGTCCGAAGAATAAACATTGTTCTTCCATTTCTACATGTATCAACAAAACCACATCAACGATAATATATTCCATCATTGGTTGAAATTATGTTGCTATTCTAAACTTCAATGTATATCCAGACATATCTTATGACCTTGTTAATGTAAATTTACTGCCAATGAATCTGAATTTTGAACACCTGGCTATTTCAATTCTCATATCTGTGTAGACATACTGTGCAATTGTTTTTATTTATTTTTTTGATTACTTCACCTAGATTTCTCCCTCTTCTTCTATTTCAAGCAGTATCTCGTCTGTCCTTTTATTTCCCTCCCTTTTTTAATTTCCTTGTTGATTTTTTTTTCGTGCCATGTTATTCCTATTTTATCTATTACTGTGCATATTACTGTATTTTGTCTAACCAATTTTCATTATATTGTATTTTAATGTATTTTTTCCTGTTTGGTAAATTCAATTTGTTTCAGCTGTTTTCGAACTGTTGTACTACTTTATATCGTAAATATTATTTCACAATTGAATCATTCCATGAAAATGTAATTTATTAGAGTAACCATAATGAGGACTATATTAAGCAAGTAATTGACAAATTTCTATTCTGCTCTCTAACATTTTAGAATAAAGCGCTATAAATTATGTCAAATCTTGCGATTTCTTTTAATAGTAATAATGTAACTATTATGTTTAATTTAGTGAAAGAGTTTTTTAGTACACCCTATGAAACATAATATTGTATAGGTTCAATGTAATGTATGCCCAAAAATATGGTAGAAGGATATCAATTTCGGGAATGAAACTCATTCAAGACAAATAATCCAATTAATATCTTGAAGGCTATTCATTCATCACATGGCATTTAACAGGGGTTATAAGCCTTATAGTGTTCATAAAAGCTACATGAAGATACATAATCTGCAATAACTCTTAGAAGAAAACAAGAGAAGGAATACACAAAACAAGTTTACAAATATTTAAATGGCATAACCTTTTGAAGGACACTTAGAGACCAATGTGAACTACGGTTTATCACTCTACTAATCAAAGGGCCTCCTTCTGACTAAACTCATTTGCATGAAGGCGGACGCATTTCCTATTCTTCCGAGTACATAAACCCAAATTGGTCAAGTGTCACCCTTCTTCCTTATAAATTAAATATCATGATTGGGAGAAGCATAAGTACATCATAAACGTTCGCGCAAAATTGTAATTTGTGTCCCCCGCTGTAGGCATCATTTATCATTCAACATGCAAATTGAAAAGCAGAGGGCCACTGACGGAGTCTTGCGGTACACCACGGCTCTCTTGCTCAGAGCTGTGGTTTTTCACTCTCTTTAGGGGTACTGATCACCAGGGACAAGGAGACGCCCCGGAAATGTTATTCAGACGGAATCTCATTAAAAAATTAATTTTAATAGAACAAAAATTCATCGTGTGAACACTGTCTAGTCAAAATAGGATAAATCGGTTTGATATGTCTTTTCTAGATATGATTCCCAAGCTGGTTGTTAGTATCATGGTTCTAATACTGCATTCTGATTGTGTGTCATATCGTGGTCAATGTTAGGCTAAGATGTCTACTGAACAGGGATTCGAGGCACAATTAGCATGATTAAACGTACAAATTTCAGTACGCATTCATTTAACGAGTTGGAACGATGTTACATATCTTTCGAGAGAGTATGAATTCATATAAACTTTACCCCGTGTCCATGCAGGCAGGTTTTTTCTACATTATGTAGTTCGTCTTCCCAGTCACATTATCTGGATTTTTTTACCCGACACAGTGGGTACTTCAAAAGATAGAGGGGGGAATGTCTTTTAAACACAAAAAAATCTCTCCTTACCGTGTCTACAGGTTATTTTTCCATCTATAGTAAGGACGATGAGAAATATGACACTTTGCCAACCGTTTGGTCGAAAATTACCACACAGAGATATCGATAAGATGTACATAAATAATATAGAGAAAGGTTTTGTGTTTCAAAACCGCAGCATGATACAGATTACCTCAGACGGTTGTTTGCCAGACTAAAATGCATTTTATCTTCGATCATAACATGGCCTTCTCTGGATTACTTTACCCAGTAAAGTGTTCATTCTTCATTCTCATTATGATTATTCGGTACACTAACCATGATTTCCTATTCGCAGAATGGCAGTGAATAAAACGTTTACCTTTTTTATTCTTGCGGTTTAATAATGATAGCAATAAAATTAATAATAAAACAGTACAAATATAAATAACGTTTATAATAATAATAATAATTATGAAATTATAATAATAATTAATAAGTAAATTCTTATATAGCGCATATACCCATTACGTGTCTATGCGCTTTACATAGAGGAAAATGTTGATTTTTTTTTTTTTTTTTAAATTACAATCACAAATACGGAAATGTTTATTGCATTATATTATACTACAAAGAAATGGGAAAATACACAATGTACAAAAGAATAGGCAAATTGAAATAAATTACTTACTCTGAAGATTACAGGACGAAAAAGCTTTAGAATGTCTGTAGTTCACTGCTATTCTTCTATGTTGTAGTAATAATCGTCTATCCGATTTTCCTATTCATTAAGATTTTGAAAAATATCAGGTTGCCAATCACCTCAATAAATTGCAATTGGTTTGGGTATTTTTTTTCTGCTAATAAGCCACTTGTATTACATTATTTATTACAGATAAGTACTATCCTGCTAATACAGATAATCGAATTGACCTTCTTAAAAGCATTTCAAAACTGTTCGCTTGCTCTTCAAAATATTCGACATCAGAGATATTCTTTTCTTTTTTTCTGATATAAATAAGAAGGCAAATTTTCCAAGTTTATTTTCTTGTTATCTATTTCTCTCTCTCTCTCTCTTCTCAGGTGTTCTACCATGGGCAGGTCAACACTAGAGCAATCCGGTTCGTTCTTTCTCCAACCCTCTCTATTTCGAGCAATATAATGACTCAATAGTGATCGACTTACAGGTCTCCAGTTCATTTCTGCTGTGGATGGGCATGATGAATGTTGGTTGAAAAAGCAACTCATCCACCTTTTGACGGATCCTTTTTTTTTGTAATCCTTCTGGGAATCCGCAACTCCTCCTCACCTGGGTTGCCTCTGTCCCACACAGCACAGCATCAGGTGAGTGATCCGGTTTAGTCGCCGGCCATCCGACCATGCAACCGGTAGTACTGGTTTACCATAGTTTCAAGTAGCAGGGAGAATATGACCTGACATCTCTACATGCTCTAAGAGATCATTTTTCGAACTGGAATAGTCGTAAATCCCGTCAAATATTTTTTTAGTCTGATTTTTTTTAAGGTGTGTAATGCTATTTTGTATTTTTGAATATAATGGTTATTCTTATTTTCCGTATATTCTTCTTATATTGAATATATTTTTAATTTCTAGGTCAGTCTCTTAAAATGGCCTTTTTTCCTTTTTGCCTGCTCCCTATTCAAGTTAACTTGACTTTTTCCATACGTATATAGTAATTTATGTTATTTTCTTGTATGCATCTTGACATTCCAAAAAATTTTCTGTTGTTTCTTTATGTTGCCCGTGAAATAGAATAAATGAATGAATGAAAAAACTGAAAAGAATTTAGCCTTAGATGGGATATTTTGCGATCCAAGATGGCTACCAGAACCTGAAATTAGCCTTAAATCAAGAAATATCCATGCCAGAGATGTCGTTTTTTAGTGTGTCAATACCTAGGCTTTTCGGGTCGACAAATCCATTCAGACTGTGTAAATTGTATTATGATGGTCAGGATGGAAACTCATGGTGTCTTAAATAGCCAATAAATACCATATATAACCGGATTTTTGTTATTTTTTACGATACAAAGTTGTGAAGATTAAATGTATTTTCGAGGTATGAATTTTCATTTATATACAAAAAGAATCAAATGGCTTTATGCAAGTAAGTTCTGTAATATAGTTGCTACTGTGCTATCCAAGTTGGCTGCTGGCACCGGCATGAATGAATGAAAGAAATATGTGTCATTGAGGTTTGACAGGGTAGCCTTAGATGCAAAGTGATTTACAGTTCCCGCCACTTTGCCTTCCAAGGCATGCGGCATTTGAATTTGAATCGTTAGCCCCAGTATGACATTAATGTCTATCCCTGCTTGGGGGAAGAGATCAATAAATCTGTCCTGTAGCAGACAAGAAGCAGCATTGGCAGCATAATCCATAAAATCTCCGTAGAGAGTTACTAATCATATATTATTTTGTTTTAATATGTCTTTTGTCATTTCTTAAAATGTGGGTTTATACATACAAAACTATGACTAATTAACTTTAGTAGCCTTATGGTTTATGATGGAATCCCAGATAATTTATTCACCATTATGGCATTCAAGATGGCTTCCTTTGTTCTAATCTAGTGACTGCAGGAGAAGTTTGGGGTCATAGAATGTCGGTTTATGTAGATGATTAGGATTAATACTAAAACTATTCATGAATAATTGCTGTTTGCTACGATAGATATAATTCAATACGTCTTAAAGGATTTCACGACGAAAATGATAAGACGCAACACTAACGTTAAGAAGAAAATTATTGTCTAATGCTTGCACTAGATAGAGCTATACAAAGGTAAAGACTTACGTCATGGACAATATTATGTCCATCTAGCCGTTATCGTTATCAAATTCTATTTCTGTTAAAGAACTAATAATTTCTAAATACATATTTCTCACTTAAAACTGATCAGACGTCTGACATTGGGCCTATACCTTTCAGCAACCCATCTCGGAGGTGAAATCGCCAGTTAAAATGCGTAGACATAATGTATTTAATGTATGATGTTCGCATTGTACGGGTTCTACACAATTATAAACATGGGAGTTGCCCTCATTTTAAGACGGTGCTCATGCCATTTTAAGCGTTAAATGTAAACTTTCAAGAAGAATTAGGAGACAGCACGGTAATGGCCGATGCTGGATAGTTCGAATGCACGCGGATACACTCTAACAAAAACTACCAAATTTTTAATTCAACATTTACAAGGGCAAAGAAGAGACAGCATTCATATCCAACTGATGCGACCTTCAATGATATGGTAATGTTCTGGTAAAGATGAATTTAAATAAGTTGTGGGCTTTCTCATTTTTTCTATGTCAGTTTGGGAAAATTAAGTCAATTTCTTTCATTTTGATAAATTCCAAAACTTTAATACACACCAATCTCTATAAACTTCATAATCCACCTATCCATATTTCGGGCGTTTACAAATGCATTATCTGAAATAAGTCTCAGAATACAACGTAAAGTTTGATAGTTTTGATGGATATACCTCATTATTAATTTTACACGTTTCCCGTTGATACTATATTACCATTTTTATACTTTGATCTCTAATCATAGAGAGAATTATAGCACCAAAATTAATACGCCCACTTGCTGGTTTGATTGATTGTCAGGGGTTTCCATGGTTTTTCAAAAGTTCTAGAAATAAGTTATCCTAATGATAACAGAAAATCTGTAATAAATATAGTTAGTTTGCATGGAATCGGGGAAAACAGTAAAAAAAAATATTATTAAAAAAAAAGAAGAAGGGATGTGGGAATCTAAAAGTAGGAGTTTTAAATGTCAGATGCTGTGTAAGGACAGCTTTTGTATTTCTTTCAGCCAATGTTACTTCGAGATCAGTTTGTCATCGTTCAGGATGCTGACTTACTGATTCGAATAAAATCTTCACACGACAATGCTTTGATATTCATCCCGTTTGACAAATTAGAAATGACTACAGTAATCTCCTAAAATCTATTATTTACATATAAAGTATTTTATTGCAGTTTAAACATTTTATACACGCTGGATAGTGATGTTTGTTTGAACTTAAACTGTCTATTTCTTCTACGGAAGTCTTGTTTGATACAAGTCATGTGAAAATTAGAGACAATCCATTTGGACCTGGGAGGAATGGGAAGCGAATGACATTAAGAAGGCGAGGAAAAAGAGGCGGGGAAAGGGCTCAATTCGCACCCGATACCAGTGTTAGTCTCAGTCCAAGACCGTACTGTTTTCCCTCCCCCCCTCTCGACAACCTCATGTACTTGAATTTGTATTAGGATTTTAGCCTATTTGCCCTGTACTAACATAAAATCAAAACATTATACATTTTCCCTTAAGAAAATGATCAATCATACATTCACCCTAAATATGATTCTTGCAAATTTGTTTGTATACAACCCCTGTATGAACAAATCTATTCCATCATTAATAACTAAGAAAAGTGAAATAGTTTCTATAGTTTCCAAGCAAATTGGAGAGAAGCTCGCAAAGAAGGTCTCAGTGTTGCCAATTACTGTTTCACAGTTGACAACTTCAAAAATTCATAACTTTCCTATTTTTAATCGGATATTGGTCAAACTTTCGCTCAATTGTTTTTCATATATTTCTGCTTTTATTAAAACCAAGTTAATATCAGGGTGGTCCACCCTTTTCATTCTAGCAAGGGACAACAGCGCTCTCCCCCACCCCAATAAAATTAATGCATGTCCATGCGCCCATGATTTAACACGTAGAACATTTGAATTATTGATTTCAAAAATTTCGGAAACAATACAATGTTTCCTCCGATTACTGAATAACTTCGAGTTGTGAATAATTCGAGCTTTTTATATGTTAACTATAGCTGCATCCACCACAGTTGGTTTCAAATTGGGAAGGGTAATCGAACGGACAATAACAACGTTAAAATGCATTGGAATATGACATTCCAAAACTTATCCGAGTTAAAAAAAAAGGGGGGGAAAGACGTTTTAAGTGAAGGGGAATAGACCACTTCGTATTATATTTCATTCTTAAACACAAACACACAAACATTCTCTTTCTCTCTCGCACACACACAAACATTTCTTTCACTCACTTACTCACTCATCCCCACCCCTCCGGCTCTTCCTGCGTGACCCTCTTTTTTGTTAAGTCGCTTTTAGGTATTCGTGGTTATCTCTATCATTTTTTTCTACAAATTTTACAGTTTATTTATCATTATCGATTACTTAAAAGCCTTTCTACCCTGTGCTTCATTACATTAATATTGATGAGTGCTTGTCTTGGCATGAACACGTGCGTGATCTTTCTCGAGTTTTGTCTCGCTATATTGGTGTTATGTACAAGTTAAAGCCTTTTGTTCCACTTCGTATTTTGTGCATTATTTACAATTCTTTCATTCATTCACGTATTTCTTACTGTAACATTGTATGGGCCATTAATAGATTAAATACTGATGGTATCTTGAGATTACAAAAGAGAGCCATGAGAATTTGTTGTGACTCTGGGTACTTCGATCACACTGACCCATTATTTTTCAGATTAAGAACTTTGAAAGTTATTGATATTCATTTTATGCAAATTGCAGTGTTCATGTACCGACTTAATAAAAAAGAACTGCCTTTATCATTTTGTAACGATTTTACTCTAAATAGAGACATTCATAACTATCCAACCAGACATTCATCTGATTTCCATTTGTTTACGCCAAGGAGTGCCTTAGCCCACAGATCGATTTATGTAGGTCCTGACATTTGGAATGCTTTGCCACCGGAAATAAGAACTTGTAATAGCCTTTTGTTATTTAAAAAGAAACTGAAGGAATTATTTCTCTCAAAATATGTTTATTAACTTTTGAGGTACATATTTTATAGTGCTATTTTTGTCAAGAAGAGGTAATGTGTATTCCCTTGTTTTTGCTTGTTATTCAAATATGCTAAGGGGTATGATTTTGATTTAAGCATTTATTTTGTATTTTGTTTTTATTTTTGTAACGACAGAATGTCTTATTTTAAGCCATGTTCTATCTAAACCTAATAATTATCAACTATGTTATCTTAGGGACGTTGCGCTTCAAACATTTTTTGTTTATGCACTGTTCCTACTATGTATTATATTTCGATGTAACCCACTGAATTTTATTATCTGTAAACAATTATTTTACATGGTGAATAAATAAAACAAACAAACAAACAAATATTCATCGGTCACAAACACTATGTTTCTTACTTTCGCGTTAATACAATTATAAATGAAATAAATATCATATTGTCAGGCAACACTACCGTATTTTGAGGAGCATTTTTTTGGGAGGCATCCCCCGACTCAAAAATAAATTCACCGATGACAAAATGGAAAATAAACTTTTAGAATGCGTTAAATCATTATTGTTGCGTTAAAGCATTATTATGTTATATAAGAGATGGACACTTTTTCAGAATTTTCTTCTTGGCCACAATGCCACCTCGCAAAACGGTTAAGATAAGATGAGGATATGCAGCCAACATTCAAAATATGATGAGAAGGCTATCAAAATGGAGTTTACGTATCTTCTGAAAGGTAAACCCCAAAAGACCTAATTGAACGCGTTTCCTTCTGTACGATTTGAATTCAATATGAAATATGATCAAACATACCCGTTAATAGATTATGCATACATTGAGCATTTGAAATAATTCACCTAAAAACTTTAGTTCAAAAGGAAATTTTGCCAAAAAAGATCCTTGCTTGCGTCGCTCGCTCGTAGGGAGCTGCAAATTCACTGTATTAATTTCATTAACGAAACTAACTTTTGATCAAGAAATATGTATATCGAAATCAAAATCATAATTTGTTTACAAATTATGAAAAAGACAATGGTAAGGAATGTCTGGCGCCCATTTTCATTTAAATCTTTCTGAAAGGAACACTTCCCGAGAGAAAAGAATGGAATGAAATGTTACACCAAAGATGTATATTTGCTCACACATAATCCTGATGACACAGTAAGATCCCAAATTATAATTTTGTGGATAAAAGGTTTGAATGAATAAAAAAAAATGTGGAGATAATACATGACTGTAATTTCGAGGGGGAAATGGTATCGTTAATAAGAATATAGAAACAAAACAAAAATAAACTACTTTTTTTACCTACACAAAATCACTTTCCACCTTCTACAAAGTACATATTTCAAGTTGCGAGAACTCACCTTAAAAGAGAGACGACTAATATCACTTTTAACGATCTGCTATCTGTTAAAATGTTGTTGTGTCGCATTGGAGAGCGGCGAGTCGACAATCTTTTGAGAGAAGCTACTTAGTTGCAGTACCGTTATGCTAGAGTATGCTACTATCACCTACTGATTCGATCTTAACTATAACCTCCCCTAAAGTGAAGTTTACCTCACTAATTTATGCTGACGTAGCACAAAATGCCCAGGATGACGCGTTGACAGTCAAAGTGGTATGCATTTTCATTTGCATAGATGACACCAAGAATCTGTTTTTAAAAGAAACGCACGTCATTATTTCCGGTAGAGTTCATATGTAAATTCTGGAGAGTGAAATTTCAACTGGTGTATTCATATCCACGATATTCAGGTTATAACGCTTTCGATGGTAGACTCAAAAGTCTCCAAACGAGATAAGAAGATCACATTAGATCAGAAGGGGATGAAGTATGTTTTGTCTGAAGCAAAGTGGGACGGTCATACTTTTACTCCCAATGTCCCTGCGGGTTCGATTTTAATGTTCAAATATTAGGTGATGTTTTTCGTGTGTTAAGTATTCTAATTACATTCAAAATAAGCACCGATTTAACTTTATTGCGAAATTTAAATTTATTTGAAATGGAAAATGTGTCGTTAACATGAGTCTTCTATATATAGGCGTCGAATAATATGCTTTTGTTCACACTATACATGCCTGACATGTATACGAAATTATATTTTACTAACTTATGTTGGATTATGATCTCGCCCTGACTCTAAATCAGAATAAAAATCTTATAAAGCTTTATTTTCAGCAAAACCAAACTTTGCATGTTTTTGACTAAATAATATCTGGCAAAATCTCTCTGTTTTCCATGAAGAGTCAATTAAATAGTATGGTAATTTAACAAATCTCCTCTGTGTATGTGTTTGAGTGTGTGTGAGTGCATGTGCGTGCGTGATTGCTCTGCTCATAAATTAAAATCAAGCAGGAAATATCCATAGATGACTAAAATTTTATAAAGTATGTAATAAAAATTAACCAATCCAAAAACAGCTATAGTTGACTGATTGTTTTTATTATTGACAATTCAAAATGCCACATTGGCGGGTCAAAAGTATACAATCCGAACATGTTCCAATATCTCCAAAATAGATGCATTTCATTTAATAAAAAACTGCACATCCTTCAATTTGTTTAAGATATTTGAACTCAATATTGTTATTTATGACTCCGTACCTCCTTTTCCATGAAATAGTTTTAATTTAAAACATTGCATGAACTGTGATGATGGTTTTATTTAATATGTTACATGAGAAATTAGACCACCTTTATAACTGTATTGGTAATATGCCTGTTCTTGAAGAAAAGAAGAATGCTGAAAAGGAAACATTCAACAAATCCAAACTCATGCAGGTTGTCGATAACGTTATGATCAACGCCATAGATATAATTGATGTCATAGGCAAAAAGGGAATTATTCCTCATAATTATATTGTAATGGTTGGCAGCTTTGCTTTTTATGAAAATGAAGGTTGTACAGGGCGTATCAATAAAAATTTACCCAGATTTGTAGCTCCTAATTGAAAAGTCATAACCAATATGACTTTGGAATTGCTTTCATGAGTAACTTATTTTCTGTCCACTGATACCCTATTCGTAATATATCTGCCACGGGTGAATGAGCACCAGGGTCATTAAAAAGTGTTGTCAAAATCGCATTGTTCCAATGTGGGTCAGGCCATATAATGCATGTGCTTCTTTGGTCTCAAATCCTTTAAAAGTTAAATTGTGCCTCGTGCTTCAGTGCTTCATTGTTTAAAATGATGCAATGTAACTAGGCTTTCACAGAACCTTGTTTCAATCGACAGGATAACCTTTAATTATATTAGACAGCCTAACTTCTTGTCTCATGATATCTAAGTTCTCTCTGCTCACTTGTCCACTGCACCATTTTACACCCGTAAGGAGCATAAGGTGTTTATCTCGAATAGCGATCGAAAATGAATACTAAACCCAAATGCAAGAAAGAACATTTATGATTATAAATATCAAATAAATTGACAGCAGACTTTCATAAAAAAAGATAACATCCCAGATAAACTTTATCCATTTTGTATCAATCAATGAGAAGGTTACCTTAAACAAGGGATGCGAATGAAGTCAAGATTGTAATCATCATAACGAAGAGAATATAAATTTTGCTTGTAATAAGCATTCCTTTGAGTTTGAGTTGATGTTAACACTTTTTTTTTAAACTGCCTAATAGTCAATGTAAATAAATGAGCAATTGTTTTGGAACGAGATAACACACACATAATGGCTTTTAACCCACATTCATTGCTTCAGCCCGAACTTGGTACAAGAGGATTTTGACAATACTTTTTGAAAATCTTGCTGTTCAGTCATCCTTCGCAGCACAATTTTGAAAATAGTATCATTAGACAGGGTATTAGTTCTCCTTTACAATAAAATATGATTCACGGTCCCACAGGTTATAACTTTTTAACTAGAAGCTACCAAAGTTGGGTAAACTTTTGTTTGATACATACGCACTGCATATAGCAGAGTACATTGTATTATAATTTCATATTTGTTTTCCATTCTGCGAATTGCTGTATGTTTTAAGGCATACATTGGTATCTTAAATCTAGCATCATGAAACGGAAACGAAGGTAGGTGCAATACTTCAAATGCTACAGAAACTTAGTAGGTACATGAATCCCACGAGAAAATTATGTGAACAATATATATTTTTTTTTAATTATCCTTTTTCACAGATCACTTTGTCATGATCCCACTTTAATTATCATTCGGATCAAAATAAGAATTTCTTATTGTTTTTTCGACCCAAAAAAGGGAACATTCACGTCAATCATAAATATAATTACGGAACATATAGACTCTCAGTCTCACAATCCTTTTTTTTTAAACTGTTTTCTTATCCTTTTCCACAGATTGCTTTAAATTGTCATAATCCCACATATTATGATGAAACCACCTATATAGTAAAATTTAAAGGCACAAACTGTTCCCTCTATCTCTCTACTCACGCCTCGTTTTAAATTACATTGCTATTTCATTAACCGTTACTTAACAATTCCGATACCCTTGTATTCATATGCAACTTTTCGATGGAGGCAGAAAACTGACACAGACTTCAAGGCCAACTTTGACGGAGGAACAAAATTGGCACGATTTTATGGCGAAAAATTTCATTTCACCGAGATGGTTAATGAATGCTAGCAACTAAGCATTTACATTTTGGTTCAAAATATTACACTGGATTTTCAAGAAACCGCACAATTGATGTATTATTAATGTAATGGAATGCATTATTGATTTTGATTACCTAGGGACTAAATATCCGTTAAGCGTGGGATGAAGTGTACATTATAGTTACTAAGATGAGACAGTGAGGAGTCTGATCTTTGTTCCTAAGCAATTAGACGGTGATCCTTGAACGCTGAAGATGTGAACGCTGAAGATGTAAATGGTATAACGAATTGTGCATTCGTCTTGAAAATCTTTAGGGAGTTGATGGAGGAAGATTAAGAAAGGGCTAAAATGAATGAGTTCACAAGACTTCATAGGGAACCCCTCCCCCCCCCCAACAAACACACACACACACACACAAATAAAATATATAAGGTGTAAAAATACAGGGATAAGTGTCATGAGAATAATTAGAAGTTTATCCAACATCAGACATTATATGTCACAACAACTACAAACGTTTACAAAGTGAAAAACATATCTTGCATCGGAGAGAACTAGCAAGCGGAACATCGGAAGAGAGTGAAAGGTTTCGACTGCATAAACATACCAAGAAAAATTGAGATAGAAAATGAAGAAGAATGGGAAACATGACAAAGGGAAAAGGCCGGGGGCGATCAGACAGTGAGACAGCGATGATCCGAATAATCAACCCCAACATTCTAATTTGATATCCAGATGTTCTAAAGTGGTTGGCTTAACCGTCATAATAATAATACTCGAAATCCTGTAATCCTAAAGAAATAATTGTTTTCTTCAATCTATCGTCCGATTCTCGAATATGGTGTCTCTGTTCGGTTACCTATCGAAATAGTGATACAAATTACTATGATGATGATGATGATGATGATAATGATGATGATGATGATAATGATAATGATAATAATAATAATAATAATAATAATAATAATAATAATAATAATAATAATAATAATAATAATAATAATAATAATAATAATAATAATAATAATAATAATAATAATAATAATAATAATAATAATGATAATAATATAACAATAATTATAATAGTCAGTAGAACCATATTGAATCATTAGAATCAGTACAGAGACGCTTACTCTATTCTGTTTTTCTTTCGAAAGAGCAAAGAAACATACACCCACATACACCCTACTGGGGGCGACATGTGCCTGGGGTGTTTCATCAACTAATAGCAATTTCGATCTTAAGATTAATTTTACAATTTAAAATTGTTCGAAATCAGTCGATCGAATCGATTTTCAGATCAGTATGAAGGATTGATGATGCACTCTCCTGGAGCACCCAGCACCCCCTGGAGCAACATCAGGTATCAACTCTTTCAGTGGGTGCTGCAACATCCCCAGCACCCCAAGCTTTAAATTTGTACATTAGCTTTTGTAAAGGGATTATGCAAGATGCACACATAATAAAAAACCGTATATCATACACTTTATAATCGTCGATACCTAACGTCTTTCTCAAGTGACGTTACGTACATGTATTGTCAAAAATTTACGACCTAATAAAAAAGAAATGGGATTACGAAACATGTAACTTCTCTTCTTCATTTGTTTAAATGTCATCATCTTATCATGCCAACACGTAGACTTAATATCGAATATGGAGTTGCTACTATTTGATAACATAGAGACACGCACGCATCATCACATCCACAAAGTCAAGATAAAATCCTGGACATTCGGAAAGGAATGCAAATATTAACAAAATTGATAATGTTCGAAAGCCATGCTTAATTTATACGTGAAGCAACCTTTTTCAACCACGAGTGTTCTATCATTGTTTTATCAACCCCAAACTGTTATTTATGAGTTTTTCTTTAGAATAGATTTATTGATGATGAATTATTAAGTTAAGAATTATTTTACGAAACCACTATAAATCGCTTTGGTTTGCGTCGTATGAAAAATGGATGAACAAAATAAATTCGTCTAGTTCGTCAACAATCCCATGGAAAACATCAAAAACATCTTCGAGAGGGGTAGAGAGAAAGAGAGACAACAAAAATGTAAAAAAGGGAAATTAACAGAGAGGGAGTCCAACATTAAAGACCATTAGGAAACGCTATTAACGAACGGCTGCAATAAACTTTTGCCGTATATTTATGTTAACGTTTTATTTTATCCCTTAAAAAAATGTAAGAAAAATAATATTTAATGTGAAAAAATAAGTCACTAATACTGATAATGTATATCTTGTTGTATGCATAAAATCACCAAGCACATATAAACAAGTAATAAAAGTCATATATAATTATGTACTTTTCTGAGTGCCAATATATCTTAACAAAAGTCACACACAATAGATTTATACATTTAACATCCAACATAATATATACATCCTTACACAATTCGCTTGACAGTTTTACATTTGACATTTTAACTTATATCACTGCTCATTTGGAAATCATGACGAAATTGTACTCTCCGTGCTGTTTGACAACAAAACTTCGGACAATTTGGGGACAGGAGAGTACATATTGAAGCAGCACCGTGGTCTTCTACAAACGTCAATATAACTCTTACGTTTTTATTATCAACACAACACAATAAAAGCGCAAAAAATAATAATGGCCCCTGTATATAATCGCTCATATCAGTCACACCCTGGTTATAGCCAAGCCGCCAAAGTAACTGGCGTTCAAGCATATCAGTTACGAACCCATTTACACCTGGGCTGAGAGTGGCAAATGTAGATTAACATCTTGCCAACTTACGTTATAGTGCCGGGCTGGGATTTGATCCCCGTACCTTGTGATCTACACTCCGCACTCTACATCGATTCTGATAGGTTTCAACTTTTGCCATATAATAAAAGCGTTCATTTTGTGTTATAACCCTATCAGGCGTTGAAGACGTATTATATTTATCGAGACTATTTAGCGTGAAACATGAAACCGCGTGGGTCTTAACGTGCCGGCAGTGAGTGGTTAAGTCCCTGGAGTAATAACTCAAATCATTCAACTGCGACGAAACTGAAAACTAATAGAATCCGCTGACCAAGGCCACATTAGCTCCATCTCAATTAGTTTCTTAAAGGTATTGCATCTACATGTATATCAATTCAATTTGTTTAGACTATGAGGAAATGTGCTTCTCAAGTAATTAGGATACCCAATGAAAACAAACAAGAGGGGAAATCTTTCTCTCATATTGAAATGTCACGGAGCTTTTTCCAGATTTTACCGAGTGGGCTTACAAAACGCACTTAAGTACTAAGTCCCATTTTCAGGCCAAACAAATGAAAAGGTTAAATTCCAACGGCATTTGAAAGACAATACTAATTTAGAACTTCCCTAAAAAAGAGGGGCTTGAAAATGTCTTTTAGTGGGAAAATAACGACTAATAGTTGTCGAGTCGACTTAGGAGCTATAGAGCCAGTAAGTAATAGTCTGATTTTTCAGACCATTGTACCGAATGGTCGTATGTTTTGTGCTGCACAAAGATTCAATCAGTTTAATTTTGGCCATTACAAGAAGTGGGTTATTGATGTAGACAAATGCTCATGTACCCTTTACAGCTCATTTTATGTATGTTATTACCAAAGATGAAAAAGCCAGTCAGTCACTCAATAGTGTCTGACAGTGAAGTCTAGCAAGTAAACTGGTTTCCTTGCATAATTTGAATATTAGGACACTGCTAACGTTTAAATTTCACAGATAGGACATACTTGACATATTCATAATTCCTGCAAAGTTCTACAGAATTTGATGTTGACCGCAAAAGGGACATAGTATCTTTAAGTCTTAAAGCAAAACGAAAACACAACAACAAAGTTTTGTGAGCCTTTCTTCAGGTAATAACCAAACATGTTTTACAAGTAACTATTCAAACGCACTCGTGTGTATGCTTTTATTTGCTAAGGTTTGAATATTAAACACAAATACCGGTAACACTATATTATAGAAAAAAAACGTTAGTCAAATATACAGGTGTTAATTTTCTTTTCTTTGATTTTTTTTAATTAAGGGACTAAAACATCATAAAAATACAATAATTCGTCAATCCATAGTTTCTTGTATCCATACACAACAGAAATTTCTTTTACATGTATTTCATTATTCTCAATATATATTCCATCTACATATATCAATACTACAAGTTGAAATTACTGTTCAAAAAATCACTACAAATAGGATATATGGGGCATTTAATACTGAAGAAAAACTCATAATTTCACAAAATATAGATTGGTAAGAAGTAGGAGAGATGACCACATGAGATGATCACAAAATTATCTGCATGAAATAATTCTATAATTCAAATTCAAGAATTATTCAACATTGAAAGAAGAAAAAAATGCATTATATGTTATCACATTTGTACCCTCACAATTATATAATATGAATGAAGTCCACCAAATATAAGTTGATTCCTGTTGGTGTGCAGGGCTGCATACAACTCATATTTTGTTATTCAAACATCTAAATATATTTCATAGATTTTTAAATATTTGTTAAAATAATTTTCTCAGACCTGCTAAGCTCCACCTTAAAACAAAACGCTCTTGCTAAGTTTGCAGACCTGAAATGACATTTGACCTCGACTTTGTCACCTACAAGACTAATCGCATGATTGGTGATACTTGATAACCCTTATGTTAAAGTATCACCAATCATGTGATTAGTTTTGTAGGTGACAATTTGACCCCTGTAGTAATTTAGCGACTACTCCGGAACCGCGGAAGATATAAAGTTTTCCTTTTATGACTTTTGTTCTTTTAAGTCTTACGCATCTTTAAAAAAAAAAATTGAAAATCAGACGTATAGTTACAAAGTCACGTGACTTTTGTCTTTGCATATCAGCTCGAAAATCGCTCATTTTTGTGATTTGTGTACAAAACATATGGAAATATCATTTTTCCTAAAAAGAGATAAAACATTGGTTATTTGGTCTTGTTTAACTTTAAAGTTTAGGTGTTTGTTTTGGGATCAAAATAGTTGAAGTGTAGTTAGAAATGAAATAAAACAACAACAATAAAATACATAAGTTAAAAAAACAGTGAAATACATAAGAAATTATCAAAACAACAGATAACATAAGGAATAACCTGGCTCTTTCAAATTTTTTTTGTCGTATTATTATTCCAAATGGTCTAACGAATATATGTAGTGAAAAAGAATGCTTAAATATAAAGAATATATGATTTATGGGTAAAAATGTGAATTTTATGACCTTATTTGCATAAATTACCATAAATATGCAAATGAGTGAATTAAAACAAAAAATTGAAATTACCATAGTATTCTATACACTTCATTTGACATGCATGCAAATTTTCGCGGCGATCGGCAGTGAAACGGCCGAGATCTAAGGGGTGAAATTGACCCTCGGTAAAAACCTGGTCTGAAATAGCCCGGTTAAAATAGGGTTACAAAACATAATTCGCTGCTGGGGCGACAAAACCTCGTATCTCAACAAAAGTTAAATGTTCAGGAGAGTAAAAAATATGGCTGCCATAACACTGTATCCAATGGGAAAGCCTTCCCTTTGACTTGGTGTAGTGGCTTCATTTTTGGAGATAGAGAGCTGGGATTAGGATAGGTCATCACTTGACAGATAACCTAGTCATTAAAATAAAAAAAAGTGATTTTCCCCAAATTTTGAGATACAAGGTCTTGTCACCCCAGCGATGATATGTGAATGTGATTAGTCATGATAAAATACACAAGTTTCTCTTAACAAGATGATGAATATTGTAAATCACTTTACTTACACATTTGAATTCATTGAAATTGTAATACATGGCCTTCCATCGTTTGTTTTATATTCATGAAGGATTTTCAGACACTGATTGAACTTTTAAAAATTGGGGTAAATGAAAAAGGGAATAAAGTTTCAAGTTTTCTAATTTTGCGAGTATAAACTTTAAAATTTATTACAATGAAAATGTTATTTTGTTATCAAAGCATATTACAAGTATACATAGATTACATTAGATTAGATTACATAGCCAGGCACCTTGCTGCTATAATTTGATGTGACGGTTGCACAAGTATTGTTAATTTCAAAATTCTCAAGGGGCTGTAGCCCCCTTCCTATCTCTTTCCCTCATACATCTATGGTAATAGTACAGCATAATAGAAACATTGCAAAACATTCCCATTATCATGTAGATTCCTGAACTTGCTTTCTGTAAATAAGACCATTTGTCTACACAAACAATTTTGCTAATGGTTCACAACTTCTACAATACATCTTCAAACTTCAAACTTCCGTCAACAATCATCCTACAAAACTCATACAATATGCCTGATTTAAATCATCAATAAATATGCTTCATATAAAAATATATACAACATTTTAGATATACATAAAAATAGCAATTTTGTCTATCAAATATGGACGGAAATATTTGGACATATTCTAAAGCTGTTCATTGTGTTTGAAAGAGTTCTCCTTTACAATTTATCACACGGATGCACAAGATTTTACATTCTCATATTACTTGCATGACTGTAGAACTTTAAAAATTAATATACTGTATGATGGTGTGACCAAATATTGACAAAAGATCGGCACATTTTGCAGTTATTTGCGTCCGTTCCGAAAAATTATCAACTTACCGATAAGGGTCTGGAAATCTTCATTTTGAGAGCAGATATCCTCAAAATTGTAAGTAAAAAGTGGTAGCAACTGATTGTTTAATATCTTGGCTTGCAAATTATGATATTACCTTATTTTTGATGAATCACATTTTTTGATAAATCAGCTGTAAACCCCATGCGTGAAGTAAGGTCTCGTTCTTTTATGACTTTTTTGTTGCAGCGCACGCCGATCCGAAATCGAATTTTTAGATCGCGATATCTCTGGGATCCTTTGACGATAAATTTTCTAGTTGAACCAAATTGTAGTAAAAAACTTTGCCGTCCATTTGGTAATAATTAGAATAAATAAATTTGTGTAGAATATGAGAAATCATAGCTCGAATATCACATTTTCTAATATTGTCAAAATCTCCGCGAACTTTGGTCACCCCTTCATATGTATGACAAGAGATTGCAAAAATGATGGGAATCTTGTATAGTTTCATACATTTTGTTAGGCTATTTAACATTTAAATCAGTATATGATAATGACCACTTGATCACAGCTTCTCTAGGGCACATGTCATATTTTCTTGAGAAAACAGATGCAAATCACTTGATAAAGTAATAATCTGCTGAAAGCAGTGAACAATCATGAAATTCTGTAGTGTAGTTGTAGAAGAGAACAACCTCTTCTGGATCCTCCCTGGTCTTGCCTTTGATGCCGTAGTCTTCCAGGGTCCTCGCTGGATCAAGGGCCAGGGCATCCTTGGTCTTGTCATGATAAATGAGGAGAGTGGTGGTGGTGAGCGAAAGTTCCTCCTTGATGATACCACAGAGGGAGAGGATTGTGGAGTGGGACAGGACCACTTCGCTGAAGTGACCAGGATACAACTTCAGGTGATCGAATGTAATGGAACGGAAATGCACACGCACATATCTGAAAGATGAGAAGACATTTTGAGATATATGAGGTAGTGCTTCTTCAAGTTAAAGACTACATGATATAGAAAAGAGGAAACATCTACCTGGATTGCAGAACTCCATATCAGTTTGAATGTTAAGGGGCCATTTTAAGGATATTTTCCCCAAAAAGGTCCTGTTAGCAATTTAGGTATACAGGTATACATTGGATCTCATGATGCCTTTGTCTGTCTTTGCCAATAAGTCACTTCAGAGAAAGCACTTGTAAAAAAAAAAGACCCTTTGTGCATTTTAGAATAATCAGTGCCAAAGTGATGGAGGTGATTCATGAATACCTTTTGTTTTCCCTTTTGAAAAGAATACTTCCACCTGTGTATCTGTCACAAAAGGATTTTTTCCAGACTAGAAAGGAATTCATTTGTTTAAGAACTGGCAGGAAATGTACTGCTCAAAGGTTAAATAGAGTTAGTCAAGCTTATTATGCAGCATTGCATAAATTTGCATTTATGACACAGAGTCAATCTGGTTTTTGTTAATGCATGCTTCTGGCTGCCTAGTGAATGTTTCCTTTTGTTAATTGTTATCGGGCTATCTATTGAAAGTGAATTTGTCTTGCATACTTTTCATGGTTTTGATGTTAATGACCCAGGCAAGGAAAGTGAATAAATAGAGGTTGCTTAGGGAAAATCAGTAGAACCCTTCAAGTTAGTGCTAGGGTGCAGTAGTTATGAATGAGCTAGATTTCAGTTAGTATAACAAAGGCAGCAGAAACGTTCTCTGGGAGATTTCCACGTCGAGGCGAGATGCGAGCCCAAGCTGCCATGTTTTCGATAAAAGTATTGGATCCTCGTCAGTAAGGAGCTCGATCTCGGCCTGCCTGCACGTCATCCGTGGTTAAGAAGAGAATCTGGTAGAGAGACATTGCAGAGCTGAGCTGCCCAGTCGGCGGCGTTGTCTACCAAGTCTAGAGACTGGCCAAGCGACGGGGCTGTGAGGGACTCACCAGATGGAAGCTACCCAATATTAATGTTATGTATTTGTAAATTATTTTATGTTCTGTTCATCTTGAACGCCACAATTTGAAGGCTAAAGATTAAAACTTCATTATACCTCTATATAATTGTGTTTTGTTGTGGTTTCTGATAAGGTAGCAGTTTAAAGATTTTTTTTTTAAAGTCACTAAGTGGCAGTATCATAGAATGTACTGCCGATGCATAAATGAATAATGATTACATAACTTTCATGAACATGTATCCAGAAGTTGTCTCGATGGGTTTTACAGTTTTGTACAAATGACCATTATTTGCCCATGCGCAGATACAAGTAGTATCTTCGAAGAAGCTTATGGGGGGGGGGATTCACCTGTAGGGATGGAGCAGGGGTTAGCAAATATTCTATTCTATATTCTAAAAGTTATGTAAGGGTTGTACAATGTAAGACATAATTAAACGAGCTAATATGTTGAGAACAGAAACGTTTTTAACTGAGATTTGAACTGCGAGTAGGAGTTCTCATTTCGGAGGTGAGGAGGGAGTGTTCCACAGTTCAGGGCCAGAACTTGAAAGTGATCGCCTTCTCCAGGAGTGCCCTCAACGTGGGATGCAAAGAAGTTGGGTGTGAGCAGTCGTCGTGGTGGTTCGTAGAGGTGTACTAGGTCTTGTATGTATGAGGGTGCAATGCAATAAAGAGATTGATTGATGAGAAAAATGATTTTGAAGATGATGCGGTGGTGGACAGGAAGCCAGTGCAGTGCCTGAAGGATGGGTGAGATGTGAGTGGTGCCTTTAGAGAGCGCAACAAGTCTGGCTGCTAAGTTCTGGAGTTGTTGGAGGCGTTGCAGCTGGTAGTCAGGAAGATGTGTCGGAAGAGAATTGCAAAAGTCTAAGCGGGAAGAGATGAGGGAATGAACCATGGTTTCAGTAGCCTTACATGTCAGGAATTTTTGGATGTGCGAAAGGTTGTGGAGTTGGAATCTAAGGCTTTACATGTGTGGGATACATGATGATTTAAAGTCATGTTCGAATCGATGACAACATGTTTCTGGCATTTATTTGTAGGGCTGATCTGATCATCACAAACTGTAATGAAGCTTTCCAGGATCTTGTTCAGCATGACCTTTGAGCCTAGAATCACAAACTCAGATTTCCCTCGATTGAGCGTTATATTATTTTGGGTCATCCACCTACTGATATCAACCAAACATTCTTCCAGACGCTTGATGGCGGACATCAAATTATGACCACATGGAGGGAAGGAGATAAAGAGTTGGATGTCGTCTGCGTAAGAGTGATGGCCAACGTTCTGATGCTTGATCAGTTGACCAAGTGGCTGGGTGTAAATAGAGAACACGAGCAGGCCACCAACAGATCCCTGGGGGACACCGTGCGTCAAAGGCGTTGTGTCAAATTTCACACCATCGATACACACGCCCTGAAATTGATCACTAAGGTAGGATATGAACCATCTAAGGGTTGTTGACGTTACTCCAAATTCTTTTAGCCGGTCATTCAGCAAAGAGTGGAGCACAGTGCCGAAAGCAAAAGATACGTCAAGCAGTACTAACGCTGTTAGATTGCCTTCGTCCATCTGATTGAGGCATGAATTGCATGTAAATACGTTTGTTGGGCATTCAGGCTCTATGTTTTTTCAATCATATCATAATCCTCAAGAGCATTATAAGCGCACCACACACAATTCCACAATTGCAGTTGGGTATAGTATTTGATCCACAGTTAAAGTAAGAAATTTGATTAGTGCAGGATGAGTACGATGTGTTGTACAACCCAGTTAGATCATTCCACCCCTAAGAACTTTTAATTAGTTAAAAAACATTGCCTACGGAAGCTAGTGGTCCTTGTACAAAAATATGGGAATGAATGATTTCAGCAGCCAGTCAACAGGTTAAACCTGTTGACTACTGAATGAGAGAATTCACATAAGCTGTAACACTTCGGTTGCTTTCTTCGCCCATCTGCGTGGTCACTCGTTTGCCAGATGCCGCACATGCAATTTTGCACAAAAAATATAGGCACCAATTGACAAAAGGATTGCTTTATGCATGCAACATAATGGCTTTGCAAATGACCCATTCCCAGTCTTGATTAGCTCCATGACAACCCTTTAAAACTGGTATGGATTAACCCTGCACTGGAAACAGTTACACGAACATGTATATAATCTTTGGTATATCTATTCCATGACAAATACAATGTGGTACAAGAAAGTAATTTGTGTGGCATATAAAAAGTTAATATAAGGACCATCCGGATCCCATAAGCATTGGGTTAACAGGTAATAACTACTAACCTAGGATGTCTCTCTATGTGGTCTCTCCAGTGGCCTAGGCTACAACCAGGATGACACAAGGCTTGCCTGGTCACCAGGCTCGGAGGCTCCTCCATGCTCTCACTCTCACTGTAAGGAGATCAAGGTGTGGATACAGTAAGGTGTTCAGTGAAATTAAAGCCATTTGTTGCCTTCCATATGGCACAGAGGAACCTGGTTAGAAGAAAGTCCTTAGGAACAAGAACATTACCTTGTTATAATGACACGGTGATACAGTGTATAATAAGACTAAAAAGGACAAGAGAATACAAGGAGGTGGGACTAGCAACTTTATTTTCTTAAAATGAGGTTCCACTGCATTTAAATCCTATATTCCCTTAGGAATTTTTAAAAAGAGGTTCGCACCTTACGCTCACCTGAGGTGATGAAAGTAGGGGCCTCGCAATAAGGGACCTAGCTCCCATCCCCTTTGCACCAGGAACATAGGATTTATTGGAACAGTAGGACAATTTAGGGGTGCTGCTGACAAGTCCCCTGCAGGGTCAGGTATCCCATTCAAACAATTTTGTGTCTTCACATAAAAATGATTCCTTCAATGTCCATACTAACATTTTGGTATGAAATCATATATATACATCATGATCTATAAGAATATGAAATAAAAAATGAGGATAACCAAGCATTTACATGAGATATCCTTGATTCAAATGGAACAATTTTTAAAACCATTTTTCGACAGTTTTCAAGATTCGAGCATTGCTGTTTGGTTGGTGGATATTGAAGGGAAATGACTTAGAATTATTAGCAATAATTAACAATCTAATTTTCAGCATTAATTAATTCAGTCAGCACATGCAAAATTCTGAAATTCTTGAAATGACCTGAAACATATAGAAAACTTGGAAGTTGGACAGTTTGGTTAGAATACAGCCATGCGTTTTCAAGAAGAAGAAGAAAATGTGCAATTACTGCAACTGAGGAACTTTGGGGTGCTGACCTAGCCCCCTTTGGGGTATGGACCCCATTTGAATAACTTTAGATCTCCCTTGCATAAGGTTGATTCCTACAAAGTTTGGTTAAATTCCGGCCATGAAACGTCCATTGATAATTTTCTAGCTCGCTAATGGAAAGATGGAGATCTTAAAAATAAAAAAGTAAAGTTACATTTCTAGTCTTACAAGAATCGCACCTCCCCATTCATTCGGATGTACTGATGCACATTGATTCTTCCTCTATATACAAAAGGGTAAAAACCTATGGAAAAATAGAAGAAGTTGAAATTGTAAAAAGTTTACGGACGACTTCAGATTAATTGGGAAAATTACTATTCCAGCTCATTAACATTTGAGTCTGGGATCCATTACATTTCTATTTAAGCATCTAAATGAATGGCAAGAGGGGGTGAAAAAATGAAATGTTTCTACATGCAAGACTGTCCTACGCGTACTTTTTTACTAGCTGTGTGTTGTAATTAAGATACAGATATTACGCTTGTAAACGTCATTTACAAAAATTGCAGTTTATCATGTCATTAATGGACAAGCCTTTAATGTATGATTGAAGATACTGACCTTGCAAACAGACCTTTGGAGAATTCCCTGTAGTCAATGGTGTTGTTGGAGTCTTTGTCCAGTCTCCTTGCCAAGACTTCAAGCTCAATAGCATTGCAAGGAGCATCCAAATCCAGCATACCTAGGATTGGTAGGACAAAGATTATGGAAAATGACTATCAAAACAACAAAGGTAATACCACTGAGACAATTACAAAAAAAGTTTGTTGTGATGTAATGATTCAATTACATTTTATCAATTATCTAAGAGTCAATAACATAGCCATACAGTGTACATGTACAAATTCAGAATCAAAGAAAATATGTTTGTCATTACTTCAATTTTTGAACAAGAACTGGCAAGCCACATTACCCATGCGCACACAAATAAACAAGCCACAGCATGCGAGACGATATAGGATCAAAACAATGATTTTTTAAAAATTTGAAAGACACAATCAACAGCACGCATTTGCAGAGCTCTAGCTGCTATAGCTGGTTGACTGCAAGCCCACCGAGGTCGTGGCTGACGTGCATAAATGTACCTGCGGTTATGATAACGGGTGTCGCAAGTGATACCCAACTCTTTTACTACCGCCAATTTTGCATTCCATATTATATGACATATGGCATATGACAAAAGTTATTGCATATCTGCTTCTGCATTGTTTTCTTAAAATATACATGTGTCATAGATCTATGTATGCCTATCATTGTAAATACATGTCATGTATATTATAACTTACATTGCAAACAGGCACTTCTCACAAGTGGCTTTCTTTGTACAAATTAGATTATGAGTACATGTAATTATAAACCATTTATGTCGCAGTACATGTATAGCTTGAAACTTCAATTGATAGTACCTGCTTTGAATTCATCATAAGAGAGGACACCATCTCCATTTTTGTCAAACCTCTGATAGAGTTCTTTAGCCTTGAGGTTGTTGGAGGCAAGCCATCGTTCCATCCGATCCAGGAAGTTCTGGTAGACATCCTTCTGGTCAGTTATCAAGGCGCAAGCTTTGTTCAGTTTCAGCTGTAGTTGATAAAGAGAGAATGGACGGCATACAATATCCGGTCAAACGTTATAAAATTCTTGTAGTGGTGGTGGAGTTGGAGGTGGTTTTGGTAATGTAAGTGTGGCTGTTTTTGTTGTTGTTGATGTTGTTGTTGGCAGTCATGTCTTGGATGTTATCACACTCAAGGAATCTTGGATAACTTCAGGGATTTTACACATTGGTTTGAGTAGAGATAAATATCTGCTTCTGTATAATCTAGGGACTTCAAAAGAAATATAATTTTACCAAACTCATTGAATACAAAGAGTGGAGAATCTCTGACCAACTATGAGTATGGCAGGCATAATTATAGCATATGCATCTTGTTGATTTAAGCGAATAAATCAAGCCTAAAAGAATACCTTTCCCATATACAGTACTTACAATTCTTTTCTCAGTCTTCGACATCACACACTTTGTATGCATTATTCGGCTAAGAAGAAGTCCTTGAAAACTGCTGGACAATTTCTAAGAAAGTTCCTTTTGCAATTGCAAAGACTATAGAAACAGTGCATGGTTTCTGGACACTCCACTGTCCTTGCTGTGCCCATGACCATGTGTTTTATTGTGGGTCTATTTCATTTCACCTTAATTAGACCACTAATCCATAGTGGCAAGTGAATAGAAGGGTAGACATTTTTGACAATAGGATCATCCATGCTTGTCATCACCTTAATTGAAATTGAAAAGATTAAGATGTGTGTAAGTGTCTTCATCATGACAAGCTACATGTACAGTTGTATGTACATGTAAAACCACAGCATTTTTAGGTGTGATCAGCACACCACCCTTCCATTCCTAATCCCAGACTTAATTTGTACAAGTATGTAACCAAGAAAAATAATTATTGAGGACCTTTTGCCTTTAAGTTGACATTATTTTGCTACAATTGCAATCTATGCTGTAGCTTATGCCTGAACATAAAGGCATCAAAATTGGGATGCAGCAAGTATGGCTTGCAGAATACTCAAACTGTTTAATTACTTACTTACTTGGATTTACTTGGATCATAGATGATTTTAAAAGAGCTCTAGAAAGAAAATTACACTAATTCCACAAGGATAGAACAACATGATCTGTAAAATTGGAAGTTTAGAAATAATCATCCGTGACATTTTGATAAATGTAAAATGCATACAAAACATAGTTACATTTGTAATAAACAAATCTTAACAGTAATTTATACATTTGAGGAAGACAAAAATGGTAAGTTTAATGCATTTATATTTTGAGGAAATGGAGAGGTCCACTGAAAAGCAGAGCTTGTAAATTGTGGACCCCTCGAATAATAATGAGTGTGAAAAGAGTATAAAATACATAATCAAAGAAGAATAGCGGCCAACAGAGTCAACATTTATTAAAACACGTAATGACTGTAAACAAGAAGACGTAAACAATTACATGACAAAGAAAAAACAGAAAAAAGAAGAAGAAAAACAAAAAACAAACAAACAAACAAATGTGGGCTGTGTTTGGAGGAAAGGAGAGGGTAGAAAAGGAAAATTGTAGAGATCGAGCACGAAATATACGGAACGCACAAAATCCTTGAGATAGCTGAAACAAAAAGGGCAAGAACATGATGGCAAGTAGTTTTGTTTTTTAGAGATGGGCAAAAGAAAAGAGGGGAAAGAATTGGGAAGTAGATGTTCTACCACAATAAATTTCTAAATATGATATGATTGTAATAAGGAGAATTTTAACTTCTTTTTAAAAGCAATTAATGAAGGGGAAGTTTTCAAATCGTTATGCAGAGTATTCCAAAATTTAGGGCCTTCAAAAATAAACGTGTTGTTCATTCATTGTCAAATTTAACTTTCCATACACTTCCATTTCCATTTCCTAAATTCTTCTCCTTATTCAATCATTCTTATTCAGGACCTAGATTCCTGCTTACACATTCACCTGTCATTGATTCTATTCTTTCCTCCTTACTCACTAAGCTTCTCAATCATTTCCATTGATTCTCCTTCTCTCTCAGGCTATTTTATTATTTTGGACTTCTTCATTTTCTTTTACCTAATGGTTAAGATGTTTAAAAATTTAATATTCTGAATGTTCTACAGAGCGTGCAAGAGACAGGTACAGAGTGCTTGGGTGGGTATCGCGATCGGACGTGTCTAAATCGGGCTCCCCCAAAAACCCTCGAAAATTGCAATATATTCGTTGGAATCTCAATTATTAATTGAGCTAGTTTTTTGGTTGATATCAACTTCTTTGTGGATTTATGCTGGAATTTCTTTGTTGGAGCATTTATTCTTTGATTTAGATTGAGGATTATTGCTCTCAACTTAGTGTATTAGCCGGTGATAACTTCATTCCCATACTTCAATCGCAATACATCAGACTACGATCAGCCTACAGGCTACACACAATACACACACTTCTCGCTCTACTATTCAAGCTGAACCTTTAAAGCCCCACTGTACTACTTGTACTATTTTGTAGCTACTTGCTCCCTCTATATAAAAAACAATGCCTAAGCGGTGCCTGTTGGTCCCCCATGATCCTCTTTTTCTTATGTTAATTGAGAGCTGAGTTGATGAGATAATCACCTGTCAGTGACCACGCTAATCCCTCTAATCCCTCCTGGCCAAACTAGTGCACAGGGGCTTTAAATTCGCGGGCTCTGAGAAATTGTGGATTGCGTTGTGGATTTAGCACACTAGTAGAGTCTAGCCTCTAGGGATTATTTATCTCAAGTTATGAAAAGGATTCCACTATAATCAGGAATCATCAGCTATGGAAAAAATACAGAAAAAAATGACTAAATTATCTCCTTTTGGCAAAAGCAATGAGAAAAATGAATAAAATGATGTAGAAATTGTGAGAGCTGTATCTGGAAAAGAGTCTGTTGATAAAATAGTTAAACGCAGTCGCAGTGGTTCTATTCCAAAAGCAAAGAGATCGCTTGAAAAACCTGAAGAAAACCTACAGAAAGGAGGAAGGAAGGCAACTTCCAAATCCAAGATCAAAGCTGGGACATCTGCTAATTCACAGGGGACTGAAAACTACACATGTGAGTACTGTAAACAGAATGCAGTTGATTTTATGATAGAGTGCGAGTCATGTCTGCATTGGGCTTGTCTTCGATGTCAAGATGTGTCAATTGAGATGTATGATGTACCGTCTAATCATGCAAACCTGCATTGGTTTTGTAAGGAGTGTGAGGACGGAGCAATATAAGGCTATAAGACATGCCCGTGGCTCATCATCAACATCTACTTCACAAACAGTTAAGCAATCATCTTTGATGTTAAAGGTAATGCAAAGTTTTGGGAAATTCTGAAATTGGATGGATAGTAATTCTTTAAATTTTTGATATATTTCGATGCCTCTGTGGATGTATTATAAGCACTAAAAAATTTGGCCCCTAAAACATTTCTGCTTTCGAGAAAATTGAATAATCAAAATTTACCGGTGCTCCCGGTAAATTTCAAATATTTCAAATAGCGCCTAAGGCCATTCCATGGTAGCTGTGACCATGAAAAGCTCAGGATATGCAGTTCTGAAATACATGTATAATTATCAAACGGTAATAGCAAATCGGTCGATTGTAGTCAAGAAACACTGTTTTAAAGCTAAAGTGATATCAGTCTTGAGAGGGCGCTATATACAACATAAATAGTTTATTATTTACAATTTCATCACTTTAGACTCGATTTCAACCGCGACAACGATCATTGAATATTGTAAAATCGCATATGCTTCCAATATGTTCATTTGAACCAAATTCATGACCCCATACCAAAACTTTGTAATACCTTTAAGAAGAAAATTACAGAGGTGAAAGAAGAAATGTTGTCAGTAATGGATCTAGTGCCAATATATACCAGTATTTCTGGTCCTGCCCCGGGTTCACCACCGGGACTACTGAAACTTTGCCCAGGTTTATCAACCGTCCCGACTGAATGTGTCAATGTCGCCACAATGGAAGAAATCATGGACAGAGAGAAACACGAAAACAATGTTGTAATTTACAACCTCCCAGAGTCTAAGGCAAATGTTGCCAAAAATCGAGAAAATTCACCAGTGATATGGAGATTAGCAGGGTCAAGATGAAGAACATTACTAGACTTGGTGGGGTCCATCAGAGCAAGGATAAACCCAGAGTTCTGCTAGTTAACTTGAGGACGATGGGCATAAAAATGATATCCTTTCATCTGCCCGTAAATTACGGAACACTGAGAGATGGGCTGACACATATGTCTCGCCAGACCTTACTCCTACCCAGCGCAAGGAGAGGAGAGCTTTGTGGGAAGAGCTCAAAAGAAGGAGGAATGAAGGTGAAACTGACATCTTCATACGTAATGGGAGGATCATGGCCAAGAAGAGCCACAGGAGAGAACATGGACATGATGGAATGAATATAGAAACTGTTCAAGAAGCCAGCCAGGTGAAGGAAAGTGATGATGGTTCAAGATCTGAGGGGGCAGTGGGAGGAAACGTGCCTCCTCAGCACTGACCATCAAGAAAACTCCAAGATGGTAATGGTTTTAGAGTACTGTATACAAATGCTGACTCACTTGCGAATAAGTTTATTGAGCTTCAACAACTACCGGTAGTGTACATGTATGTACATGATCCACACTGTGTTATGATTACTGAGGCTAATCCTAAAAGTTCAGCTTTTCCACTGCATCCAACATCGGTGAGTTTGCAAGGGTACGACAGTTTTTGTAACTTTGATGAAACTAAGGTGCGAGGCATCATTATGTACATGAAGCAACCATTATCTGCCACTGACGTACAGTAAAGCTCTGATTTCTCAGAATCCGTATGGATTTCAGTTACTCTTTCTGAAAATATCTCTTTGTTGTTGGGGTGTGTATACCGCAGCCCATCTTCAACCTCACTTAACAATGAATTATTGTGCAACTTGTACGCCATACTACTTTGAGAAAAGAGCGACATATTCTTGTAGTAGGAGACTTTAACTTCCTAGATATAAACTGGAGTAACTGGCATTTACAGTGCAGTGAAGAACAGCCTGCATATCAATTCTTAACTGCAGTGCAGGACATTTTTCTCTGCCAGCACATATCACACCCTACCAGATTTAGGGAAGGGCAACAGGCTAACGTTCTTGACCTTGTGCTCACTGATGAATTGGATCTTATCTACGACATTGAATATTTACCTCCCCTGGGGAGGAGCGACCACTGTTGTCTGTTGATCAACACGACACTCGAACGTGAAGAACCACAAGAGATAAAGACTCTGTCTATGACTTTAACAGAGGCAACTATGAAGAAATGAGAACTGCTTGTGATGTTAATTGGGATGATTTTTTTGCCAATTCTAGCTGTCCTGATTCATGGAAAAACATTCTGATAAAATTCATCAATGTATGCAAGAGAATATTCCAAAGAGAGTTATGGGGAAAGGCAAGAAAAGGAATATGTATAAGACTCATGAAGCTTTGACTGTCTCCAAGAGAAAGCAGAGATTGTGGGAAAGATATTTGGAATCGAACTGCGCATGGGATTATGCGACATATGCTCGTGAACGGAACTCCTTGCGAGATATGACACGAGATCTGTGCAATGATTTTGATTTGCGGTTAGCATCAGAAGTAAAGTTGAATCCTAAATCTTTTTTGGAAATATGTCAATAATTAAATGAAGAGCAGAAGCAAGATAGGGAATCTATCCAAAACTGACGGAACAAGAGCTACTTCTGGTCAGGAAAAAGCTGGTGTGCTGAATCAACAATTCAGTAGTGTTTTCAGTAGAGTATTCGAGTACTCGTCGCAGCCTTAGTACCAAGTGATATGACCGGGAGACCTACAGGATATCCTACACTCCCGTTTAGATGATGACGATGATGTAGTACAGAGAAATAAAGCAAAGCACTACAGGACTTCAACTAGTATACATCTCTTTATTTTGGCTCTCAATTAGCTACTAACTTAGTTTGATAATTATTTTTATAGTTGACTGATGTTTGACTGATTTTGGTTTCTGACTGACTGTTTGTAGAACTGTCAAGGCTCGATCCTGAGAGAGATACAACATAGTTTTACAGTTACGATTAAATAAACAGGGGTGATAGTGAGCACTAAAAAAAAAGGGGGGGGGTTTCCCCCCGACCACCGTCCCCTTGTGTAAAAAAAATGGCATCTTAGAACATTCCCCCTTTTTGATTAAGAAAATTGGGGAAAAATAGGGAAAATAGGGAAAATACTAAAATAGGGGTAAAATCGGGGAAAAAAAAAAAAAACGGGAAGAAAAAAAAAAAAGGGAAAAAAAAAATAGGGAAAAAATATGGAAACCGATTTAAATCGGGTAATTATCAGGCCTGAATAAATGGCTTTGGCATAACCTATAGTCTTATCCACATGACCTCATTTATTCTTTAATAATACAATGTCAACATAACTTGTCATTTAAGATCTGATGATCCTTATTATGGAGGTTACTGACTACACTCACCTGGATTCTCTCCTCTTTGGTAAGCTTGGGTTTTTTCTTCCCGCCCTTCTTCTTTCCTTTCCCCTTTTTCTTTGCTGGCATCGTCTGAGTGGTAATTTCACGAAAGGGATCTCAGCATTAGTGTGTAAGTCTCCCAAGGAATTTCTTGATAATTAATTGTCACTTTGGACAGAGTCCCAATCATCCTGTAGTAATGAAAAGGAAGAAAACTTGCTTAAAATTTGCATTTTTTTTCCTCACAATTTCATTTAATTGCTATCAACATTGATTTATATAATATAAATAATTGCAAATATATTTTGATAAAAGGACCTAAACATGTACTGTGGTTAGCATTATAAAGTTGACTTCAAGAGAAAGTGCTTATGACACAATGATCCTATCTTAAACATCTTCATCTGACCATCATGGCATTTTTCTAACAACCATGCTCAAAAACATGGTCCAAACTTGTTGGGTAAAATCTTGACATGGCCTATAGTGGAACTACAAACATACACTAAGCAGATTGAACAAGGTCTTGTATTTTACCTTAAAGGAAACCGAACCCCAAGAAATAATTTTAGTTATTCTGAGAGATTTGTTGTATTCTTGCCCATTAATCTATAAGATTCCCCACCAAAATGTACGAGATAGGTATAAAGAAAGAAAAATATACAGTTTCTCAGCAAGACATGGGCAACGCCATTTTCTTGAAAATGTGACGTACTAAGCGAAGTCGTTTATCAAGTAAATGTATTTAAATTTATGGATGCTTACTTCCCAGGTATGTGTGGTGATGAAGCATTTCAATCACCTGCTATTATCCTTTGTACTACAATTGCCAGAATGCAAATTGCATAAATAAGTTGGTGCTCTTCTGGGGTGAATGTTTTGCATAAATGAAATAGATTTTTCAACTTCTATATTCTATTATTTTTAAATAAATGAGTTAAAATTGTTCCCCTGTTATAAATTGTTCACCAAATATAATTATTACCTTCTCAGCTATGATTTTCCCTCATTGAAAATTCAAGGTTTTGTTACTGAATTAAAAAGTCTTTCCAACTAATGCTTGGTGCACGATTCATGTACAAGTTCGCCTGGTACGTCACATTATCAAGAAAATGGCTGCGCCCATGTCATGCTAAAAGGCATAATACATCTTGCCAAGAATATCTTCATTTATATACCTCTGGTACACTTTCGTACGGAATGTTGTACATCAAAGAGCAGGGATACATCTCATCTTTCAGAATACCTAAACTTATTCTTTGGGGCGAGGTTTCCTTTAATGGAATCTATTGTGTCTTAACTTTCTTTGGCTATTTTATCTATGACACATGCATCCCTATGGCAAAGGGCGAGTCTGGCTCAGGTATGATGAAGAGCTAATGCCAGATGCCAGAGCTCCTCAACATGGATGGAACATGGGCCCTGTTTCATAAAACTTGTTGTTATCAATAACAAGTTACGATAACTCAACTGTTATAAGCTACCGAAATCGTGGCATTTGCTTGGCTGAGAGCATATTTGTCGTAGAAATTTAGCATTTGTTATGGATAAGAAGTTTTATGAAACAGGGCCCTGGGCCAACAGTTGGTCAATATTCCACAGAGACTCACATTAACTAAAGTTTGAAAGTTCAAATTCAAGGGTAACATCACTGGGTTTCTAATTCCAGAGAAATGCAATGATATACATTGAGAACTGTAAATACTATTAATGACAAGGAAAAGTATATTAAGTAGCAAAACGTAAAGAAAAAAAAAGGAAGCAGTACTAAGGAAAAGGCCTATTAGAAAAATACAAAAAATATGAAAATATACAAGGAAAAATGAAAGAGGTCTGAAAGAAAAGGAAGTAACCATTATACTATAAGATGACTGAGAATAAAAGGAAGAAAACAACATGGAGAAAACAACAAGTGAAACGCTCTCGGCGGTCTCGCCTGCATTACGCAATTCGGCATTACGCAATTCGATATGATGAAAAGTTGAGGTTGGGACATTATTTTTATAGGCGAGGTGGCCCATTTGCAGACCCCGAAAATGAAATCCTCTGAATATAATAAGCATTTTGAAGTGAATATTGATTATGAATCATCAGAATAATTATTTACTGTATCATAAGAATACAATATAATGAGATTTAGTGTATGGGTAAGACTACAAATGTTTCAATGCTTGTCAGTAATTTACAAATAAAGTTATCTAATAAACTTTTTAAGAAAAGAGGATTTTTCAGCACTTTGTGTAAAAACAATTGGAAGGTAGAACCCATCTACATCACATCACGTCTCATTAGCATAATGAGAACATTATTATGAGATATACTCCAATATATATTATCCAAACATCAATATTGTCACCTAGCTGTAACTGATCATGTACATACTAGGCCTGGGATCGAATACTAAAATTACTATTAGAATATTCATGGGAAAGTACTTGAATGATTCGAATATTTACTTTCATGAAATATGAAAAAATAACAACAATTTATTTATTAATTCTCATATTAAATTTTGATAACATAATCCAAGTCTACTGACCTAAAATGACCTTTGACCTTGACTTTGTGACCTGGAATTTGTGTCACATGACTAGTGATACTTGATAGCCCTTGGGTACAAGTTTCATGGAATTTGAACAAACACTTTTGAAATTATGCTAAAATTTCAAAATCTTGATGTTGATGCCACAACAAAGTCTAAGTTTCCAGACCTGAAATGACATTTGACCTTTACTTTGTCACCTAAAAGACTAATAACATGATTGGTGATACTTGATAACCCTTATGTTCAAGTTACATGGAATAGGAATGTATACTTTCAAAATTATGATAACAATTAAAAAATCTTAGCCTGATGCCACAACATAGTTAAGTTTGTTGACCTGAAATGACCTTTGACCTTGACCTAGTGACCTGAAATTCTACTCACATGATTGGGGATACTTGATAACCCTTTAGTCTAAGTTTCATTGAATAAGAACTTATACTTTCAAAATTATATTAACAATTCAAAAACTTAACCTTAGGTTAAGTTTTGATGTTGACGCCGTCGCCGTCGCCGCCGTCGCCGCCGCCGTTACCGGAAAAGCGGCGCCTATGTCTCGCTTTTTGCTACGCAGGCGAGACAAAAATGAAGCAAAAATGGAGACAAATAAAGAAGATCAGGAACAATGGAAATAGAAAAGAACATTACCGGTAAGGCCAAATAACAAAAATAACGTGTTTCTCGTCCGGGCTGTTTAAAAAAAGGAGGAGGCAAGGCATTACTATTTACTGGTACTATTTTGCAATTTTTTGCTATTTTTTCCAAGATGGCTGCTATGCTAATTATAGCTGGCCAAGCCTATTTATTCACAGATATTGTGTTATGTGAGTATACTGATGCAATGTATGACAAAAAAAATGATTTGTGTCACTTTAGAAGCTATTTAAACAAACTGTATATCACAGGCCTTTGGGGGGGGGGCTTTTTTTCACTTCATTTTTGTTATTTGGCTTAATCAGATGTAAAATATACCGGTAATAATAAAACATGGAATAAGAAGATGAGAGGAATCAAAGGATATCATCTAGATAGAACAATTATTAATTAAATAGTCTAGATCTAGATCTACGAAGGAAGGAAGAAATTAAATGCATAAAGAAAAAATAGAAAAATTAGATACTATAAGGATAAAAACAAATACCGGTACCGGTATATAATGAAAGGTAGGTAGGGAAGATGAAAAGAGAAAAACAAGGAATAGTCTACCTAAAGTCATAAGGAAAGGTAAAAAGAGACAATAGTCAATACCCACTCCAGCAAAGCATAGACTAGATCAGAGAGTCAATGCTAATGCATATTGACCTCTAGCGCCGCACTACGTGTTAATAGGCAGCATTTTTACACATGAATAGTCAATACACTTATAACACACAAATGCATACAATCATGCTGATGTGGCTGTAACTGTAAGCAAGTTTGACAGAAGACTCACGATTATAATTTTTAAATTATTCTTTATAACATCGGTAAGTTGAAAAAATTGTATTTTACTGCTACAGTCAAACCTGCTTTAGTGACCACCTGTCTACAAAGACCACCTGTCTACAAAGACCACATTTTTGGTTTCCCTTGAAAATGGTTTCTCATTGAAACATGTACTAAAGGAACCTGTCTACAAAGACCACCTGTCTTCAAAGACCACTTTTTGTGTTTCCCTTGGGCGGTCGCTATAGACAGGTTTGACTGTATTTAGGTGTCATCAATTAACACTAAACTAAAGTACTGATTTTGAGTGAAATCAGTTGAGTTTTGTACAGTGGTGTTTGAAATGTTGAGAATCAATAAAACAGGTTTTAATACACAGCCAGCACTGGCCAGGATAGTACTAATGCAGCTATGTGTGGTCAATACCAAGGATAAAAACAAAGAATAACATAAGGAAATATAAAAAGATAAAAGACTAGTATAGCACGATTGATAGAGTCAGATAAAGAATAACATAATGATTAATGCAAGGAAGAGAAAAACAAGAAATAACATAACATAACAACATAACATAACATAGTCTCTAATAAATTCTAACAGTCTAAGAAAAGGTAAACAGAAAATGAGAAATCTTCAGATTACTGTCTGCCAGTGGATAATTGATAACCAAGCATAGTCTCTATAAGTATAACTAAGACAGTCTAAGGAAAGAAGTTTCCAGTCTAGTCTTCAACTTACCACTATATTGCACTAGGCCTAACTAGATATAGATCTAGGCTAGATCTAGTCTATACCGGTACAAAGCTGACAGAAGTGTAGAATCTAGTGTTGATGCTGCATGTACATGATGTATGCATACGAAATTAACTTATAGGCTGCACACAGCTCACAGCTAGTGCAGCGGCTTCCCACGCACGCTGATAGTCACCGGCCGGGCAGCTGGGCTGCTGGAGATCGGAAGAGCAGGGGAGCAGCGCGAGCTCGGAGGCTAGGCAACGCCGCGGTGTTATGTTGGTAAGGTATGTTGGTATGTTAGATGAGCTATGCATATGGTATCCTCAACCAACAACCAACAACCAAAGTTACGGTAATTTTTTCCACTGTCTTATCAAGATCTACATTTTCTATCTTATAGACGCGACGCTTACAGTTTTATTTCTTATCGAATCGATCTCACTCTGTAAGTCAATTTAAATTTCACATTGCCATTGTATCTAATTTTTTTAAAGAAATACATTGTATGCCATATTATACTGAATTTTTTTCTTTCTTTTTTCTTTTTTCTTTTTTAGGGGGCCAAGAATATCAATTTCTATCTCGAAATGCATTTCGCTCTCGACCATCTTCCATTATACAAACGCATTTTTCAGTTCTGTGGTTCGCGACCATGGGCAGGTCCATAGCATCCCCCCTCCTCAACCCGCCCTTTCTTTCACACCTGCATTGCTGAAAACTAGTCATGTTTCTGTTTGTTTGTGAGTTTGTTTGTTTCCTTCTGTCTTTTTTTCTTTTGTTTGTTTGTTATTTTCTTGTTACAGAATGTTCAGATCCTCCACAACCTTCCATCAGCAATTCACCATTCCCGTTGTAGAATAAGAATCTTTCCAAAGGTCCTGCGACGGATCCGGAAAAAAATTGCGCTGGCGGGGCCAAGCATGCATGCCACTATCCGTACAACTATACGACTGTACGTCTATCCAGCCGGCCAATCAGAACGCAGAAAACTGTACATCTATACAACTATACCAGTGGCGGATTCAGGGGGCACGTGCCCCCGCCCCGGTAAAAAAAAAGGGGGGAAAGGGGGAAAAGAAAAAGGGAGAAAAGTAGAAAAAGGAGGGGGAAAGAAAAAGGAGGGGAAAAAGAAAGAAAAGGGAAGAGAGAAAGAAGAAGAAAAGGCGGAAAAGGAAGAAAGGGGGAAAGACGGGGAGGAGAAAAGGGGGAAAAGGGGAATAATGAGAAGGGAAAAGAAAGAAAGAAAGGGGGATGATATTATAAGAAGGTTTTTTTCCGGAAAGGGCGGGGCACGCAATTTGCAGTGTGCATAACATGGGGACCCTCTTGCCAGGCTTGTAGCCCCCAAAAAAAAAAAAAAGGCACAAGAAGAACAACAAAAAAAGAGATGGAAAAAGGGGTAAAGAGAGAATTTTTGTAGGTTAAAGGAGAAAGGAAAAGAAATGAAAGAGAATTAAACAACGATAGAAGAGAGGTGCGAGAGCATGAGGATTCTTTTAAAAGAATGATGGGATAATAACCAGGGGCGTCGCTAAAGGGGGGTGTGGGGTGCGACATCCTCCCCCTCCCACCTGTCAGGATATTGGCAGTAAAACTGCGCTGCTGTCGGGAAAATGAGAAAAAAAGGGGGAAGGGGAAAAATGAGAGGGGAAGGGGAAAAATGAGAGGGAAAGGGAAAGAAAAGAAAAAAAGAAAAGGAAAAGAAAGGAAAGAGAAGAGAAGAAATCAAGAGCAAAAAGAAAAAGAGAAAGGAGAGGAAAGAAAGGAAAAGAAAGAAAAGAAAGAAAAGGAGAAAAGGAAAAAAGAAGAGAAAAAGGAAACAAAAGAAACGGGGGGTGGAAGAGAGGAGAGAGAGAGGGGGGTAAGAGCCTGAAAGAAGAGGGGTGGGAGTAAGAGAGAGAGGGGGATGTTGGGTGGAGTCACCATGTCGAAGCTTTCATGTTTCATTAAATTATTACAGAGAAAGAAGACGATTTGTTGTACCGTTTTCTACTCTTAATCCTTGTCTGAATTCAGTTTTCCCCCTCCCGTGCAAAGCGCGGAAGCTTTGACGATTCATTAATTCGAGAAAGAAGATGATTCGTTGTACCGTTCTTTACTCTTAATCCATGTTTGAATTTTGTTTCCCCAAGCTTTGACCTTTTCATTAAATTATTAGGAAAGAAGACGATTCGTTGTACTTCTTTCGACTCTTAATCCTGTCTGAATTCAGTTTTCCCCCGCCTGGCAAGAGGGACCCCATGTTATGCACACTGCAAAATTGCGCCCCCCTGCCCTTTTCCCGGAAAAAAACCTTCTTATAATCATCATCCCCCTTTCTTTCTTTTCCCTTCTCATTATTCCCTTCCCTTTCTTCCTTTCCGCAAGTTCTCTTCTCTCTCTTCCTTTCCCCCTCCTTTTTCTCCTGTTCCCTTTTCTTTTCTCCCTCTTTTCTTCTTTCTCTCTTCCCTTTTCTTTCTTTTTCTCCTCCCCCCTTTTTCTCCTTTTCTCCATCTTTCTTTTTCCCCTTCCCCCTTCCCCCCCCTTTTTTTTTACCACAGGGGCACGTGCCCCCTGTGCCCCCCTGAATCCAACCACTGGTATAGTTGTATAGATGTACAGTTTCCTGCGTTCTGATTGGCCAGCTGGATAGACGTATAGTCCAATAGTTGTACGGATAGTGGCATGCTTGGCCCGCTATACTTACCCCGACTAGCTCTTAACACCACCTTTACCCTAGGGTAACTTTTCTCCATCTGGACTTGTTTGTTGTATTGTAACAGGTGGTCGAATTTGGCAAAGTTACATACCACTTTCTCAAGTTAGCTCATTGATGACTGACAGATGATGTCACAAGGGGAATCAGATCTGGAGGATTTAAGGGTGGAGCTTAGCAAGTTTGAAGAACAAAAATATTTTTAAAAATATATAAAAATCTATGAAACACATTCAGCAGTTTACATATCAAAATATGAGATGTATGCAGGACTACACAACAACAGGAATAAACTTGTTTTTGGATGGCATGGGCCCTTTAACCAGAAGTGCATTTCAAACTCAATAGTGTGGGCATCATCCCATCGAATGCCGTGTCCAGCATATAGCTGCTACTCACGCATGAGATGGAATGTTCAATCTGAGGGTTAATTGTGCTCTTTAAAAAGAGCACAAAATAGGGGCAGTGCAATCTAAATTTCAAGTGATGGATTAGAGTTTTTATTGCTCGTGGCAGCTATCTTGAAGGTTCTGGATTGCTCAAACTTGATAGCTTCCGGTGGCTCCGACTCCTGGACCCCAGCTAGACGGGCCCGCGTTAATCCTGGATCCGCCGCTGATAAATGTATAGTTTTACCCATTTCTTCTGAACTATGTATAAGTTTTTGCTCACAAAATGTAAAGTTTAAAGTTGAAAATCTGGTACTGTGCAACAAGTCTATGAAATATTGGTCTCCCTGGCATTCCATCCACACAAAAAGTCAACGTAAGAGGCAATTTTAAAGTTTTAAGAAAATTCCATCAAATTCCAGAAACTTTTAGACCACTTAATACAAAAAATGCCAGAAAAATAGCCCTCATTCTTAGACTCGTTTCATTTTTAACAAATAAAGTCACGTCATATGCGTACAAGACTTGCCTAATTTCAAAATCAACAAACTCAATACCTTTGATTACATTTTCATTCCTCAAAGTGTGTGCCAATATCTCAATTACTAAAAGAAACAAATAAGGAGAAAGCGGGTCACCCTGCCTCACCCCTCGCTTAATATCGAAATATCCAGTCGAGAAACCTCCATTCATAACACAACTACTGACTTCATTGTACATTGTTTTAACCCAAGAACAACTGCGGACCAAAACCAAATAATTCTATACAACTTTGAAAAGGAAATGATGAGAAACAGAATCAATAGCTTTTTTAAAAATCAACCATTATCAGAAAATTATCTTGCTCCTAATTAATACACTGAAAAATCATATCATCTATCAAAAGTAAAGCTTCTCCAATATATCGGTTATTCATATAGCCCATTTGATCCAAGTGGATGATGTCATATAGGACGACTTTGATTCGCTTGGCCATTACCTTTGCAAGTATCTTGTAGTCCGTGTTTAATAATGTGATCAGTCTATAGTTTTTAATATACAACAGATTTTCCTTCTTTTTCATCTATTTATATTATAATTACACCTTGTTTCTGGGACGTCGATAATCTTCCCATATATCAACGGCTTCATTAAAAACTTCAACCAAAACCTTCCTATCTGTGGCCAAGATGTAAGACAAAATTCTACTGTAAATCCATAATTTCCAGGAGATTTATTAGTTTTCATACTTTTAAATGCTTCAAGAGTTTCTCTTTGGTAACTACCCCTTCACATGCAATGCTACTTTCATCAGTTAATTTGGGGATATTCTTACACAACATGTTTTGACCGAATTCAACGCCACAGCAATATAGTAAATATCGCAGTATTCCCCTGTATGACCCCAATTTTCTGCATATCAGCAATACAATATTCTCTTTGATCACCAAGTACCACCTTGCATTTTTTTTTACCCTGCATGCATAAATGTAAATAATAGAGTTACTCTACCCATGATACATTTCAGTCAAGATTCACTCTTCAAAATCAAAGGGCAATCCAACCCTTGTAATAAGTTGATTTGTATGAAAGCAGAAAAATATCAGAAACAGAATGGCAAAAGTTGGAAATGAATCGGACCAACAGTAAGGAAGTTAAGGAAGTTATGAATGTTTGAAATATGAGATCACTATAAAGTCTATGCGAATCTCAAATTGGTAGTTTGGTTAGTGGATTGTGACGTAAGACGTGGATAACTCTCCCATTTGCCGTGTACAAAAATATCACTAATTTCTGTTTTTCTCGTAAGTTCCTTCTCCCTTGAGGCACTACTCAAGATATATTATAGATAGCATATTATTATAGGTCCTCTAAAAAGAAAAGACCCTCCTGAGCCATGAATTTTTGAAAAATTTAAATGTTAGTCATTTTGTATGTTGGAACAGATGGGAAAGTAGTCCGGCACTACATCACATTGACATTACCACTTCAGCCAATTTGAAGTGCCCATACGTATAGTGATTACAACTTTCAAAAATTCATAACTTTCTCATATTTAGTCAGATTGAATTGAAACTTTCATCAGTTTGTTTCTCTGATTTTTCTGCTTTCGTTTAGAGTAGTTGTCTATTTGGGTTGGATTTCCCTTTAAAGTCCCAGGAATAGCAAATGCACTCAGGGACATGCTATTATAGAAATGAAATTTACAAATTATTTGCAACAAGCAGTAACTCATAAAGTAAAAGCCATAATTTCGAGAACCAATGCTCTGTTTATTATCATCATGTCATTACAATAGGCATTAACTGTGACTAACCAGAAAATACAAAAATATGAAATATTTGTTAATGCATATACATGTATGTGAAAACATAAAAGGTACCACAGCTTGATTGTTAATAAATAACGGTCTCAGAACAAAGAGAAAGAGAACAATGTACAATTCATTCTTTAATACAACATGTAAATGTAACCTTTTAGATTGCTCGAGGTCTCCTTAGCATTACAGGTAAAATACAATGATGAATACATTTTATATTCTTGAAATCTCAAAACATAAGGGTTTCTATGCATTTTTGAAAAATTATACCCTACTGTTAGCTCAGGTAGCCATTAAGCCAGTGATCCCACCTCTCTGATAACTGGGACAAATAAGATATTTTGTTCAAAAACTATTACGGAAGTATATTTTCCCAATATATATAAAATATTACTTTTACATACACCTACACAATTATGATGTCTCATTGGCATTATTAGGATGTTGGATTACAACACTGATAACCTATGCCTGTTCAACAAAAGTATAAAGGACTGATATATAAATACTTATACATGTACATACGGTACATGTTCATTTATTGGTAAATTTATATAGGTCTAGTTAATAGAAAGTAGGAGCCAGCCTTCATTGGGATCAGAATACAGTGTACTGTAAATCAAATTGAATATATTACAAAATAGACACATCCCTCCCTATTCATGGGTTGTGAGAGACATCTGGATATAAAATGCACCGTCTCAAAACATCGGCATCAAGCTCAGATTCAAACTCTCCAAATATCAAATAAGAATTTGTTGACTAAATGAACCACTATCTCACTGCATAAATTGCTGGTCAAGGTGATGAATTTGGCTATATATTTCTCCCGTTGCATTTGTTGTTTGAAGCCAGAAGGGCATTAACTCTGTACAATAACATGAGTGAATGCCCATCTTGCTCTAGAAAAATTTTATTTCCTTCTCTACAGGACAGATTTGTACTTGCAAGCAAACATGACCCAAACGGCACAGGCCGACTCAGGATAGGTGAAAGTTCGAACTCGCACAGCCAGCCTCACATGGTCGCCACGGCAACAGATGATTTCCTCACAGACAGGCGATCTGAAAATGGATAACAAGCAACCATCAAACATTACACATTGAATCAAATAAAAGCTTCATTTCAGAGAGTAAGCTTTATTCATCTTTTTACAATAAGACAATTACTTTATTTCAGAGTGATGGCTTTAAACAAGTCACAGCGTAATTTATTATCACTAAATCAAGAGCTGTTAAGCCTTGCTGTGCATGTGCAAGCAAGATTGAAAACATAATTTCCTTTACTGTGTAAAAACTTTGATTATTTACAATATATATATATATATATATATATATATGGTTGATTGTTCTGTGTTTTATGTTGCTCCATGGCAAATGGAGACAATTGTCAGCAGAGCACGTATCATCCACCATTACCTGAGGCACATTGAAAACACTCTGCGAGCATTGCGATGAACAAACTGAATGGGGAATCCCTTGAAGGTGTGACCATCAGGAAC